>UXGD01006568.1:0-12278 GCA_900474315.1 Torymus auratus
CTCATGAGTCAAATCAGCAATCATAGAAAAACGTCTAAAAAAAGTAATCAAAAAATGAAATTATTCACCAAACAATCCAATTTGATTCATTTCATATCATGTTTCGAAAGTAGCCAAAAAACTTGACTCGTTTTGTTATTTTATACTTCGGCAAGGAATCCACCGTTACAGAAAAGGTGTCAAATTTGTATAACGATCGGATCGATATTAATCCTGCTACGAGATTTATCCTTCCAGAAAACATGAAATTTCAATTCTCTCCATACGAATGCACGTTAAATCAAATGTTGATTTTATCAATAATGAGACTTCTAATCGGTCTGAAATTTCAATCACTTATTTATAGTGACATTTTAATCTCTTGAACATAATTTTAATAAATTTTGATCATTTGCGTTTTTGAAGAGTACTTCCTTAATCAAGTATTCACGTAACAGCATCGTAAACACGCTATTAACATTTTCCTCATAACGAACGAAAATATATCAATTTCTTTTAGTCCATTCCATTGCAAGAAAAAAGTATCTACCTTAAAATTTTCGTAACTTCGTTTCGCGCCCACGCGTCTAGAATCCGATCGCGCGGACTTAGTTATATACCAAAGAGAAAATCGCGATGACTATTGTATCCCTGGACACTGCTGTTATATCTTTCTTGGACTGCGGGCTCTTTTCGCTTTCTATGCAAATGACACGAAGAACCCAGGGCGCGAAAAAATTTCCATGCAAAGGACTTCGCCTTCGTCTTCATCTTGTACGCTGGATCGGAAAAGTGCGGAGGGCTGTGTGTATATATATGGCCAGACGTATAGGGAGGGAGAAAATGCCTCTAATTAATTCTACCGACGGATGGATATATACGTGACCGGAGGTATAACGACGGCGCTTATCAATTAGCGGTGGGCGTGCGCGGGTATGATTAATTTTTCGATAATTGAAGGCGACCGGGAGGGTAATTGCGCGATAGACGATTCGACGGTCCCGCGTTGCGTAAGGATCGTGAACCGAGTCGCTTTGACACGGTGAATTTTTCACGTCGGTGAGTATGTATTATTTTGAGATAAAGACCGCGGTGCCAATTTGACCGCTCTTGCTGTTTCGGAGAGTTATTTCTTTGAAGAATTTTCTTATATAATTATAGGTCTCATTATATATTGAGAAAAACGGCGAGCGTTGATAATATCAAGTTTATATACTTTTGGTAGAATACTCGTGAGTTTTGCGTTTGATAAATGCTACCGAAATGAATATATGTCGATAATTTATGTCATTCAAGTTAAAAACGAAACGAATAACACGGTTAGAAATGTTTCCTGCTCATATGAAGTAAGTAGCGACTTGGTTGTATCTAATCACATTTATACAAGTTCATTCTATATCGGGAAAGTATCCCAAAGCAGCTTCCGACTTTTCCTCCGCAATATCTTTTCATTCGGCCGAAACTTAAAGAAATTCCAAAGAGGTTTATATTTATGAGGCTCAAGTAGACAAGAATGCGTCTTTGCTCTATACTCCTTAAAAAAATAACTCTAAAACTACCAGCGGCGGATCGCCCGTACTTACGTGCAACAGTTGCCAAGATTTTCGGCGGCAAGAACTTCGAGGTCGCTAGAGATAAGGGATTTTAAAAATGAATCGGTGCCCATTGTCGGAAGAAAGCTTGCAGGGATAATTAAATTTTCCAAGGTGGAGGGGACCGATGTTGGTTCTGCCGCTAACGAGGCGGGGGGTAAATATCGTTACTCTTAAAAAGAGTAGTCGGGATAAGAGTTTTAACGAAATTATCGCACGACAATGGAGATTCGTGTACAAGTGCATCGTAAAAGCGCGCTTTCTTGTATCGATAAATTACAATACACGTATACGACATTTTATCTCGAAAGAGCGCACGGCTTGCAACCATAAAACTTTACCAATCGCGTAACGGAAAAATGTGTATTTTCCCCTCCGACCATAGTTGCGCCACTGGTTTTCCGCTAATGCGCCTTTATACCGCGGCAATAAAAATATGTATCCTTTACGACACACTATGCCGTTCTTGATCGCTTCCGATGGCGGTACTAAATCACCATGTCTCGTAACCAAAACTTGTCAACTAAGAAAAAACAATGTCTATACTATATATAATGTACGACATAAATTTTATAAATACATATTCTACAAGCGCAGCGGTGTATCGATTGCCAGCGCAGGCTCGTCGTGCTTCGGCGGCGTGGTCAGCCTTCAGAAAAGTTTCTCTCGCGCACTTGTCGCCTGACGGACAGTTTAAACTACACGGCATTTCCGAAGCGAGCGAGCGCGCGACGCGATCGGCACGCGCCACCGCCGCTCGAATTTATTCGATGTTTAAATTGTTCTTTCTTTAATTTAGTGCGGGATATCGGATGCGTTTTATTCTTTTTTACAAAAACGTACGTTCTACCGTGTGGACGAAACAAATGCGTTACGCTCTAAGTTTCAACGGTCTCGGAACTGCAGTAGTAGCTTCCCCGTTCAGTCAGCCGCAGCACAGACCTCACCCCCCGCAGTACGGGGGAAAATTACGAAAAGATTATTATACTAACGGAAGAAAAAAAGGCCGATACGCAGCATCAATTCTGACCCACATTCCTCCCCGCGCCTATATAAATCACACATCGCTCCGCGTGCATCCCCGCATCATTAAAAAAAAAGTAACAACAAGACTCACCTGCACCTCATGTGGTCCTCTGCTTATCTACGCGTGTCCTCTGCGGTCCTCGAAAACCCCCTGCAGGCTTCTATGTGTGTTGCGAGTGTGTGGATCGCAGCGTACACTCTGCTCTCTCTCTCTCTCTCTCCTCTCTTCTCTCTTGTGTGCGTGTGCCGCGACGGACGAAGGCGGACTGAGGCTCCGCGTGCTCGGCGCGCGCCATACATAGGGGGCGACGGAGAGAGAGAAAGAGAGAGACGGAGGGAAGGAGAGAGGGCGAACCGGTTGCGCGCCGCGTGACGCAAGAGCGCTGCCGTTGGCGAGAAAGAGAGTGAGAGAGTTAGTTGACTACTATACTTCTTTGACGTGGCCGGCGAGAGAGCGGGGCGGTGCCTGTGATCATCAGAGGGCTTTTCGGGAATTTCGCGCGGGGGTGGTTGTGTGTCTCTTAATTTTTTCCGAGGGGAGGGAGAGAGAATGGGTGTGGAATTCGGAGGAGAGACTTCTTGGTGGGGAGAGATCGAGAGGTGCTGCTTGGGGACATTCACAAAAGGTAAAAATATTTCCAAGTTGAAAATTTTAAAATTCCACGCTTCTCGACTATTGCGCATGAATAATCTACGGGGAAATGCTAAAAAATTTAAGAGAAGAGAACCAATCAATTTTTTCAACTTATTTACAATGATTCATTTCAGTTAATTTATCCATTGGGAACCCGCAGACAATTCCGTTAATTCTCCATACATTTTATTTCGACTCCATAAAATCCCGCCGTCCGGTGGACTATTGTCACCCCTCCAAACCCCATGCATATGCAAACAATAACTACAATTTTTAAAACATTTTACCATAATAATTTTCAATAGACACTGTACCGAAATAGATATACCAGACTTTTACATACGAGCAAGTCTCGCTCAATGGCGCGGGTCATCCGCGCGCGCGCGCTCGCACCAGTAGAAAACATCCGGCTGTAGTCAGCCCACGCGCGCTGGCACGAGTCCACGCAAGCATTTTTTCCGAATTCTCTACGCGCAGACCGCCGGGCAAACCTCAATTTTTGTCACTATACTCTGTTTTTATTTCTCCGTACTCTGCAATCTATACGTCACTCCGGTTAAAAACCCTCGGGAACATTCTAAAAATCCGCGCACGGCAAACAGCATCAGCCCAAACAAACAGCAACCCGTGTTAATCCCAAAATCACACAGAGAACTATCGCGAAACTTGCCGGCGTTGCGTAAGAGGAGCCGAGGAGGGAGGAAAATCGCGAGTCCTAAGAAACGATGGAAGGTCAAGTCGGCGGCGCTCTTCTCGGCTTACGGGATATATTCTTCTGGAAGGGAAGAACGAGAGAGGCGGTGTCCGGTGTACCGTCGAGCAAATTGCCCTAACAAGCGGCCCCTTCCGTGCAATTTTCTTTTTCCGATTTTCAGCTGTATACTAGGTGCATTAGTCGAATGCGCAGGCAGATTGAACTTTCGTGATTTGAACGTTAGCCATTGCGCAGTCGAAATGCAATTTGCCAACTCTGCTCAAATTTTCCAACGCGATAGATGTATATTTTGGTGAGTGAATGTCAATTGAATCAGTGTAAAAGTTTTCGGAACTATTTTTATAGTTATACGTCAACATACATATTTACTAACCCTTCATTCACTTTTTCGAACGTCTCTATAATTTCCAGCTACTTCCATGAATCCGCAAACTAATCATGTCCCACACGTGTCCCGCCATTATTCATCCTTTCTCGCAGCTCATTCATTCATCATCTATACACAGGCGCGAAAATCTCCGGCACGTCCTTCCCACCGAAACCAACAACAAAAAGCCGCCCCCAATCAGCTTTTATCCATGTACTACATGATCTGATCGGCGCGTGAATATTTGACGCTCGCACGCCCCTGACAAACGGCGAATCGGCTTCGATCAATTACGATATTGTATCTATAACCTTCCTTCATTCATAAATTTCCAACGTGACGTCAGTTTCGTCGCGGATGAATCAGCTCATAACGTCGCGCGCTACGTCATAGTCGTCTGGCGAAAGTTTTTGCGACGACTCGGAGGAATTCTTTTACTTATAGCGCGTGTATCTTCTTGTCGGAATTGCTGCGTTTACGCGGAAAAATCGCGCGGCGTGCAGTGTAAACTCTCGTGGCTCGTGCGCATGCCGCGTGTCGTATTACCGGTCGTACCAAGAATATTGCGAAACCTTATAAATTTTTGTTGAAACAATATACATTTTGTTGCCTTTTTCGAAAAGGCAGACTAAAATATCATTTTATTTTTATTTTTTTTAATAGGTGTATTAACATATCAATGGACGGAAATAAACGGTTTGGGCGAAATATTGGCCCCGTTCAATGATTTTCGCGTTCATATAACTCCTCATTAACCATCGATTGCTAATTAAAATATATATACACATGTACACCAGTCGACAAATCACGCGCGTAATGGCCTTGTTTTGACAATGCGTGTACATATCTATCAACAACGTGTATACGAAAGTTTTATTTATTGTGCAGGCGCGTCGAGTGGGCGCGCCCGGGAGATTCGATAATAAATCTTTAATCAGCGCGATCTCGGTAGCTATTTCTCTCCTCCGTTCTGAGATTATTCTCCGGATGATTATCTACATTGTCCTGTCATCTTCACGGACGCATCGCACGCGAGAAATATATATCAGGGGGTCGGTCGCCGGAATTACGGCAATTAAGTATACGGAGAGGGGGCGCATTAAAATATTTATGCTGATCCGTGTCTTCTTCTCTTCAGATTATCAGCGTGAAAAATACGCTCATCCTCGGGAAAACAGCCTTTTCTCATCCGACGCAGCTGCCGCGCCTAATAGCGCGATTCATGCATTTTGAATGACTGCGCGGTCTAGTGTCGCTGAGCGACATGCTTAATAATTTAACGTATAATATAACTTCGCGCTCATTTCGAAATAATTGCAGAGTGCGTAAGAGGGGCAGATGAAAGAACGTTAAGCGGCGTTGATATCAACAAATTAAAAGCGTCAGTCGTATATAAGAAAATTTAATAAACGCGCGCGTGTGTGTGGCCCACGCGACTTTCTCAGATTAATCTCTTATTAAAATTTTTTCACTTTACGCACTGAAATTATAAGCGTCTTTGTCATAATTTAATATGAGTATAATTATAATCTTTGTGGTGGTTCAGTGGTAATCTAGGCCTATATGGCATACGCAGCTTAGATATTATCTCTATACAGACAGATAAGGAGGCTCGAGGTGCATAAAGCATTTACTTGTTCGTAAAATTTTTAAAATAAACCTCTCCATTATATTATTTACAATATCAATTCTGACTGAAAATTTTCAAATAAATTAAAATTTTTGGAATTTCCGAAAAATGTTTGATAATCACAATAGTTAGAAAACTATCACGGTTTTAACAATGAAACTTTATCGATAGAAACTAAAGAATATATACCGCGATGCCATACAATTCGAAGAAAATTTGAAAAAATATTCATTTCCCGCGTGAATTTCTGGAAAATTCTTTTATATACCAACTCCAATTTCGTACAAAAATTTAATAATATGAAAAATTCAGTTCTTTGGGTTTAAATTAAATTTTCACCTCGCCGTTTACCACCCAATTCCAACACACGCATCGAACTATTTTCAGCTAACAAACAACCAAAGAAACGATGAACAAACTTTACAATTTGCCGGGACCCCCAGAACTTTCGAATGAGAAACCTCGAAAGAAGACATATTAAAGGATACGCCATCTACACACACACATGTTCACATACGCGTCCCGTGTCGTTAACCCCCGAAACTACGACTCTCCCTCTGCAAGTTCGAGGTCGCGTATATATCTACAAACATACACGCGCACGCATCAGTGAATCTCTCCCACGTCGAGTCGTTTCTTTTTCTCTCACACACTCTTGACTTTTGAAAGAACCGCCCACGCTATAGGACGCGATACGCATCTCTCGCGATTTTTCAGATGTAAGTACATGCGTATATCTCTCCTCCTTGTCACCGTCGATGCGCTCGCTTGTGTATAAAATACATACACACACACAGACACACATCAGGCGCGTTATATTATCTCTAATTTGCCTGATTCACGGGCGGCTCGTACCGACGCTTTGTCACGTGCGTTGTTTTCCAGGGCATTTTTCACGCTTTCAAATTTGGAGCGCGCGTGGTGCGATAAGGATTTTCCGATTATGCCGCGTGTATTATTTTTTTCCACCCCCAGCAGCATTGCTCGATGACGCGCAAGCGGGGGACGACGGCAAAATGCCTGCGTGCGCTTCGTTATTGATTCGCTCATCTCGCGGTAACGAATGAATGAATAGATGGTATCTATATACGTGCGTTTTTTTTTCATTAATTTATTAGTTGGCGAGTGTTGCCCACTTGAACAGACGAGTAGAGCGCGAGGAACAAATGCCCGGCGGTTATTTTTAAACCCCTTTTCGCGCGTCAAGGGTACAGCTTTGATTATCCATGACTCTGCAACAATTTTTTTTTCTGTATCTGTGAAATAATGATCTACCCAGTAGAATCCTCACAGAAGTATTAAAAATCTTAGCTATTTCTACATATATAATAACGGTATAACCCGCTTACCTATACATTTCAACATACACCAGAAACGAACTATATATTATACCCACCTTCTTTGTTCTCAATTCAAGCAATATACTTTTCATCGCGCCTTACAAATTAAGAGAAACGCCGCACTACCCCGTCTTCCCCCCTCTCGTTTTAAAAGCGATAAAAAATCGAACGGAGCGAGCGCCGTTTTATACGCGCTGACGCCGTAAAGTCGCGCGCGCGCGCGACAAGTGCTGCACTTATTACGGGATTGCGCCGGCCGTAAAACCGCGAGTGCGGGTCCGTATGTATATACGCCAGTGCTCTTTTCGTTATTCCCGCTAGTAAAGCGTTTTTTCCCGAATTCGCGTTCGGATAGATTGGATCGATTTTGGGAACGAGGATTTGCATATATCTAAAGTCGCTCGCTGTTAAGTATACGATTGTATTCGGTTATATAAGTACCTATATACGTCACTCCGGCGAATTGGTAAACACAGGCGCGCACGCACGTTCACGAGCCGTCGCGCAGCCAAACATCGCGACGTTTGGCCGCTACTTCTAAGACGTCGGGCAAGGACAAAGCTAGGTGTGAGAGATCGCGAGAAACGCAAACACACATGACTGCGCGCATTGACAACGACGGGTTTATGTACCTACGCGTCGAGCGATGGCGAATGTGTATTATATAGGGCTCGGCGCGGAAAATTAAAAACAATAACGGAATTTATGAAGTGAGTTGAGTTCGATTTGAGGTGTTACTCTATAAGCGGCAAAAAAATCAAAACCCGATTGACATTTTTATATTATACGCGCGGTATTGATAGTGCGTACTTATAAGGTCACGTGTTATCGTAGAGATAAACTGATAGGAGAGGTATAATAAGTGTAGTCGATTACCTCACATATATATAATAACAGACATAGATAGTTTATCTTTATTACTTTTGTTAGAAAAACTCGGTACAAAATTCTACACAATTACATTTGATGAAACATCGTCGCAGCTAATATATTACATTTCTCATAATTAATAAATTCAACGAACGTCAAGTATATATCTAAAAATATATCAACGAATCAGAACTTCATTACTATACTCATAAGGAAGTCCAGTCAAAATTAATGATAAAAATTCACGCCCTCGAGGGCGCGCTAATTCCTAGCTTTCTCTGAACACATCGTCAGGGGGTCTGGGATTCGCGGTCCTGGCGTTCTTCGCCGAGATCCTGGGTTATGACGTACGCGATCAGTCCTACTTAATGTATGTGGTGGGTGGGTTGGACATTCCTGCCCTGAAATATCGATTACAACGCACTTGTATTATACCGCGTGTGGTGTAGATTTTGGGGACAAGAGAAAAAAAATAAAAAAAATTACCAGGTCCCACTACGATTTTATCCTGAACGCTCTTGCGAACAGAGCTGTCTTGATTTTTACCTTCGCAAAGAACGTCAGTCTTATTGCTCTCAGATCGGACACGTCGGGTGGTGAGCTCGCTGCTGCCTCCGGTACGCCTGACACCTTTTTATCAAAGTTGTAATATAACCATATTCAAATCAAACTATAGACGTGTATAATTTTAATTACTTTCACCTTAAGGTCCGTGTAATTTATACTCGACGCTGATGCGTCTTTCGGAATTTCATCCTGAGTCAAGTCAATCGTCTCGATCGGTAATTCCTGCTGCTAATGAAAAATCGTAATTAATTAACTTAAGCAAAATTAATGTCAATTAGGAATGTAAATTAGCGCTGATCACACCTTCGAGACAGCCTCACTAGCGCTCAGTGCGCAGGCTATCTGGAACACCTCGTCCTCCGAAAAAATTAGCCCTGCCCCCGTCGGTGGTTTCTATGTACAAAAAGGCAAATTGTTTTTCACATATAACAATTATATATATTTGAAAATTATTATAGGCTTACACTCGCTTCCGCTTGACTGGCTGATATCGCCGTGCACAGGTCCAGCTGCTCCTGCTGCATATCGTTCTGGATCTACATGCGTCAAACCACCGCTTAATTAATTAATTACCTACTAGCTGTATTTTCCGACTACAATAGCCCAAAAAGCTCTGACCTTGTTGACGAATTCACTGTGGCTCAGGGCGCACGCTATCTGCAGCTGGTCCGCCTCCTCCTCGTCGGCCTCCTCGGTTCCTACCAGCATCATCGATCGCTACAAAAGTATGCACAATCACAGCTCACCTATAATCACACATAACATATAGAAATACGTACTGTGATGTCGGACGTTATGGAGTCGAACTCGCGCCTGCAGACGGGACAGCGGGTGTAGATGACCTCCTCCTTGGCGATGTATTCCTTGGCGCAGTTCTCGCAGACGCACTTGTGGTTGCAGGGGACAAAATGGTACGCCGGACCCTCCTCCAGGCACACGACGCAGCACTCACTCTCGTCTGCATGATAATAACAACACGCGTCTTATTATGCACAAAATTCCAAGTTTCTTCATTTTGATATTTTTTTACTCACGTTTGTCGGCCATTGTTGCGGCTGTAATTATTATACTTGTCAGTGTGAGATGGGCGCAAGCGTCGCGAATTTTTTGGAGGTGAAAGGCACGTGTGTCACGATGTTACGGACGAAGATGTTGCGATGATGGTTTGGCGCGTGGCGTGTTCATGACTGACCGCTCGGCTAGTACTTATAAGTGGACACGATTGCTTTTGCGTCTATTGTGCGAGCGTTATCTTTATACGAGCATTACTCGACTTATCTTAGTGACGAACTTTTCGGAGATGTGAACTGCCAGTATAAACAGCACTTTCTGTCCTGTGTTTTTCTAAGTTGAGATTCCTCGCGTGTGTATCTATGATTATCGACTGCGGTAGTTGTATATACTAAATACTTGTAGTAGCTCGTTGGGCTGTACTGTCGAAGACAAATTATTATCTGATTGGTTTATTCAAATTGAGAGTAACAGTATATTTGATGTCGATTTGTTTATCTGAAATTTATAAACATGAAGGTTATATAAAATAATACATAGAGTAGTGTCATTCGATGAATGAAAATTTAAAAAATATGTATTGACGGATAACGTTTACGTATAAGAGTCAACTATGCATGCAGCACAAATGTCCCCTACTCTTCTGGAATATATATATAATTAATAGCAAAATATACGTATCGACAAAGGGGATACCCCTCCAGTTCTCTTGATCAGATATTTGTTCGCGGGTGCACGTCAGGAATGTATATATGCACTCAGGCAGTACGAAATCAATAAAAATTAGGCAAACATATACAGAGACGCGTGAATTATATTTTTAAATCAGCGGCGTGTACGAGTTAATTGCGTCGTTTCGTATTTGTATCCTTTTGAGAAGTACAATTATTATTTTTTCCATAGCACTTTGATATGCACTCTCGTGCGCATGAAACACGCTTGACGCTCGCCGCGACCGCAGGAAGTGATTTATCAAGCTATTGTCTGCTGCACACTCAAAGCTTATCTTCACTACACTACCTATAGATATCGCTATAGCGTACGATTGTGCGCGTTGAATTTCAGCTGTGACTCAATCCGATTTTTTATCGTATTTATTTTTTTTTTAATTGCCATTGGTAGAACTCGAAATTTGTTATGGGCTTACCTTAAACTATTTTTTTGTGAAAATATTTGATGCGATATATATAGAGGAAAGAACGAGGCAATTTTTGTACATATAATAGATAATGAAATTTTAAAGTAACAATACCTAACTGTAGAAAAAAGTCAAGAAAATCAATAAAATATTTCACACATAATACGTTTTTAACTCGAGTTGAGTAATGTGAAGTAACACTCAATTCTAACGATTACTTTATAATATATCATAAATATATAAGTAATAAAAAATATTGATATGTTATAGCATAAAACTCATATTTATTTTAATGAAATTATATTTTTCTTTTCTATATAAATTATTAGGAATAGCAAAAACTAAAAATATCGCAATCAATCCGCCGACGCTATACTCATAATATAACTCGATTAAATCAATATTCATATATTCGATTAGTACCTAAAATGAACAAAAATAAACTCTTTAAATAGTTTCAATTTCGTATTCTGGTTTCAATATAACCGCTATTTTAGCAATATTCTGCATTCAAACAAGTAGAGCTATAAAAAAAGCTAATGCAAATTTTGTGATATTAAGCAGTGAGAGCAATCATTTTTATTTCACAAGAAAGCGAAAAGCGTTTCTCGCAAGTATCGTAGAAATAATAAGTATAGCCATACCACACTTTATATTTGAAGCGTATCAATACAATAGTATTATATTACAAATATAAATATTAAGCACCATTGAAGAATCTTATTTTTCGCATGAGATAATAAAACGTGTTCAAAATAATGAGCCCAACCAGAAATATAAAAATCTTTCATATTCATGTAAAGTACATAGATTTATTTTTATGTATCGCAACAAGTATTAATTTTTTATTCTTTGCCTATATATGCGCAAATCTCATCAAAGATGCGACAAAAATCACGATTTGAAAATTTTTTTTCGAGCACACCTTCGGGGCCCGGGTTTTCTTGTTTATTAAGGTATATAAAATGAAAATCCGCAGTTGTACTGCGTCCATCAAATGGACTACTTTTTCTAGAGCAACTTCTTACTTTTTAAGAAAATGTCAAAAAGTGCTCTTCTCTTCAAACCTCAGCCATTTAGCCCAGGATTGATCTACTCCAAGTTTCCAAAAAGAAATTACAACTATAGAAAAAGAGCTTGAATTCCTCTTTTTGAAAATTAAAAAATGTTGATTCCTTCAAAAGTTACAAGGGTTTCAAGTTGAACGTCCAATCGTGGAAGTGATGAAGTAAAGTAATGGTCTGAATATTACAAAGTGCGGCTATTTCTGAGTAATTGTGGTCAAGTTTGCTTATGAGTATAGCGTCGGCGGATTGATTGCGATATTTTTAGTTATAGGTCTATTGGATTTGAAGGCTATGTATCTTAAAAATTTATGATGGATGGATTCAAGCTTAGTTTTCAAAGTA
>UXGD01006569.1:0-12278 GCA_900474315.1 Torymus auratus
CGGGATCAGTATATCGGTTGCCTAGCCTGTGTGTGCACAGCGCTAGGGACTTTGGTGGGACTAGGTCTGGGCTGGTAGAACGGTCGGTCAAGTCTCTCGACTACTCGGCTTGACGCGGTTTATATACTCGAGTTTGCGCGCGAGTCTGTGCGTGTCTCGTGCACGCGTCTCATGCGCGCGGCGATACAGCGGCGTGCCAGTGAGGAGCGTCATGATCGTGGATAAGTCGGGCTTAAGACGGGGCTTTATGCGGCGGTGTGAGCGCCCGCGCGCAAGTAACTTATCAACCTAACCCGACGCGGATGATTCAGCAACGAAGCAGCAGACGCTTCGTTGTAGTATAAATATACCCCGAAGGGCACCGGCTTGTCAGTTGCCGGAACGATCAAACATGCTCCGCTTCTCCCTGAAATTATCCTACACACGAATCTTAGTTTTAATTCCGCGTGAATCTACAATTCTCAACCATGACATCGTCCCGCCCACCGTCGCCAAGTCGCCTCCCGATGTCTCCCAACTCGCAGCTAAACGGTTACATGCGCTTCTACAAGGAATCGAACCTGGCGGTATACGACACACTGCCGGACACCTGCTGTCAGAAACAGAGCTTCACCTGGCTGCTAAATATGGTTTACGACCATACGCCGTCGTGCAAAATCAGCCGGTTCACGTTCAAGGAGGACAGGGTCTTCATGATCCGCGATCCGGAGCTGATCAAAGAAGTACTCGAGAGGCAGGGCCGCAAGTCCAAGCCGTATTTAGTGCCTGACGCTAGTCTGGATCCACTAATGAACAAGTGGTCACCGCTGGCAGTGGACAACCTGTGGATGAAGCAAGTTCTAAACGACGAGCATATCCAGAGGACGTTGCCGAAGCTACAGAAGATACACGCCCGCGCGAGGGAGTACTGCCACAAGGTGTTCACGAAGCATAAGCCCATGGAGGTTTTCGACGTGGAGGATAGTTTCAGATCGTCGGCCGAGATGGTCATGAAGTGTGTGGGTTTCGGCATGAATTCGAAATGGGATACTGAAGATGTAGAGAAGGTTAGGTTTGTCGCGCAGTCAATCCGCCGTGTGTTCAAGCCCAAGTGGGAGAAAGTCTGCTGCTTCTTTCACCCCGAAATTGCTGTGAATTTGGAAGCTAGACTTGTTCCCAAAGAGTTGGACAAGGCTCTCAGACAACTCATAACCAGGTTGTTGGCCAAAGGAACGCTCGACAACGACAACGTGTTCGCTTGGATTGTCAGCGAAATGGGCGATCAGGTGAACGAGGAGCAACTATTACAGCAAATGTTTGCCTTTCTCATAGAGACCTACTTGTACTTTACAGTAGTAGGTCCGTATGCCTGTTTCCATCTGACCGCTTGCGATGACATTCAGATAAGGATACGCGAGCAAATAAGAGACCGTTTCAACTTCGATCAGGAAGTGTGGACTCTCAAGGACGTGGAGCGTTTGACAGTACTGAAAAACGTCATCATCGAGGCTACGCGAATGCATCCACCTCTGGGATGTACCGCTCGCTACGTCACAGAAGCTTTCGACCTACGATGGGTCAAGGATTCTCAGGACGGTAGTGCAACCGAGAATTGCAGATTGTGCAAGGAAGACATACTGTTTATTTCTAATCAAGGTGTGAACATCGATAGCACGTTCTGGAGCGATTCCTATAGGTTCTATCCCGACAGATGGATGAACCGAAACGTTCACACGGAAATGCAGAGTTACAGGTTCATACCTTTAGTGAGTGCGACTGCGACGAGGTTTTTGGAAATTGCACTTAAGATTTCGCTCGCCACGATAATAATGGCGGGCGAAGTGAAGCTTGACCCCCACGTCGAACCAAATGTCGTGTACCATGAATTTTCTTACCCGACGAGGGCCAAAGGACCGTTTGGTTTACGGATCACTGGAACGGGTTACTTCGATCGGCATTTTACCCTACCCGAACCTGAACTCAAATTCAATTTCAAACACTCGATTCACTGAAGTGACTTCGGCTTTTCGGCAAAACGTGTTTTTAATAACGACCTTCGAGTTAGTTATTTTTATCATTATTTTTTTAAACATGGATTATACAATATTTTTTATATTTAATTTATATCAATTTATTACATAATATAGTTAAGTCATATACTTTGATAAATAGCGTTATAAGTTAGGGGAACGTTAATTTATCAATTATTTATATATATTTGCTTATTACAAAGTATATCTAACATTACACAGTAATAATTACAGCAATAAGATTGTATTGAGATTTATAATGATCATTGTAAATAAATATGAATTTTTGTACTATGTCTTTAACTTTTAAATAAATAAAATGTTTTGAACGCATTTCCCATAGCATTTTTAATGAAAAACCAAGCCGACAATTTCATTCACAAAATTTAATAAAACCATCCTAAACGATTGCTAAAAACCCGGGCGCAACATCTTCATCCCGTCCGCTGAAATCTCGAAATAATACGCGCCCGGCACACGCTTTTCTCTCTCTCTCTTTCTCTCCCTTGCACGCCGTCGCCTGACCCACATAAACGCAAGAAGCGCACGATTATTAGACCCGGCAATTACGGGACAGGCTTATCTCTCTCTCTCTCTCTTTCTCTCGCTTGCGCATCCTCAACAATCCCTGTATCTTATAGGCTGCAGAGCGCGCGCGCGCGGTGCAGTCGAAAAACGACGACTGCCACGATAAATCGCACAGCAGCTGTAAAACAATTAACACTAATGAAGTTTTAATTTGCGATCGTTAGGCAAACGATCTCCCTCTCTCTCTCTCGCTTCTTCTCTTTCGTGCAACAAAAGTGATGCGAAAAAGGCAAGAACGAGATAGGACAAAGCGAGCGAGCGCTCAGTAACAGCTTCTCGTTATTCTACCGAGAAAGCCTGAAGCTGCTGCTGCTGCACACACATATACACACCCACGCGCGCACGCATACAGAGACACGGGCAACCTGCCAGAGCCGGCGTAGCTGCACTTTAATCGAAAGTAATCGCATTGTGTGCGCGCAGAGCTCGAGCGTCCGAGTCGTGCTGCTGCTGCTGTGCTCATGTGCGCACCCTACCACCATCACCCGCGCCATTACGCGCGATTTATCCTTTTACGCTCGGCTGATTTATCGAATCTACTATACTCGTGACTTTCGATTGTTGCGGGTCGAGCGAGAGTGTACGTCTGTGTGAATAGGTATCGAGAGAGGTCGTAGTCGTATAAGAGCGAATTTTGAGATTCGTTATTTATGGCTTATTATGAAGAGCTCTCCCTCCCCCCCGCCCCTCTCTCTCTCGGTGCTGATGCGTGTGGAAAAGGTGGGCCAAGACAGGCTTTTAAAATGTCTTGCGGTCGATATTTCGCCGTATAGGTGTGTGTGTGTATATATAATACATAAGCGTGTGAAAACTGTTATTGTTGCGGGAAGGATGAGAGCGATTTACGGTGCGCGATATGTTGTATTGTGTGATATACTCGGAGCGTAAACAATGGAAGAGAGCGAGAGGTGGTGTATAAACACAAACGCTGTTTGATTATTCGTCAAAGTAAACCGATAATTTAGCGAAATATATTGTTTTCTTCTTTCTACGCGTATATACTTATACACCATCACGAGTGTGACGATCGCGCACTCGTCATCAGCATTTCGTCGCTCATCGCACGCGATAAAAGACGAATGCGCTCGATCGAGATGAGGACTTTCTATAATGACCCGAGAGCGCGTGCGCTGAGTCTCTGTCATCGAGATTGATGACTCTCCGCGTATAGCACGGCAGCATCGGCGCTGAGTGCAGAGATGGCTTTGAGGAATTAATAGCGGCTCTAATCTCGGACGAATACAAGGTGATCTTGTGTAAAACGAGAGGATTTCTAAATCGATGCGCGCGCGCCGACGTCGATGATGTGCCTCATGCGTCGAACGAGCGGGTAAACATATTGCTAGCGAGATGACGGCGGTATCTTATTAATCGAGAGATCTCAATTTGTGTGAGAGTATAGTGCAAATCAAATTGAGATCCATTGTGTTGAAAATAAAGGCGAATGGCGGTTGGTGGCTTTTTTTTTCTTTTGTTGAATTTTCAAGTTTTAACAATGATATAAGTTTTCCCGTACGTGTCAAATTTCTGATTACATTGAAGTTATATCAGTGAATACGGGCAGAACGTCCGATATACATGTAAACCATCTTTATATCTTTATTAGATTTAAAACTTTATCAACAAGCATTTTCCACGAACCCATCATCCCCCTCCCCACAATATAGGCACTATACCCATCACGCCATATATCCGCGCAGCAATTCGAAGACCACAGACCGGTAATATAAACAACGCCCCGCTAAATTGGTACCTGCACACTCTCTCTCTCTCTCTTGCGTTCATACTCCTACGCTCTCCAACGACAACTACACTCTCTTCCATTAGCCTCTTAAATCGCCCTCGCGCCTCCTTTCCATAATTCGTCCTCGTGGGCGTCTCGCGCGTGGGCGACGCGCCATCGCAGACGGAGAAATACACCGCGCGGCCCTTTCGCGTTTCCGCTCGTATCCTTCGTCTCCACAGCCCTTTCGAGAAGTGATTCAGCGGGTTTCTATAGAAGAAGCGAGAGAGGAGATACGCGCAGAATGCATTATACAAAGAGGTGGATATGGTGGCGACTTTTGGGAGACGTCTGTCAAACGTACGTCGTATATTGTTGACTTTGATGATCGTACAATTATGTAACGATTCTTCTCGTTATAACTGCCGGTAATAGGTTCGATTAGTAAAGAAAGAGAGAGCATCATTTATATATAAATAAATAGCGCATGAAAATAAAGAGACGAGGTGAGAAACATCTCTCTGAATTCGGGTATAATAATCATGCGTAAGCATTCGTCACCGCAATAAACATATATAATCTAAATCCATTCACACTGCACCTCTTCTCAGCCATTCACGCGGCGCGCCGCCACGCTCAAGAATAACCTAAGTACTCCGCGCGAATGTAAATTAAGCCGATCGTCGCGGGCGCGCGCTCATACGAGCACAGGTGAATTCCCCGCGCCTAAAAATAGCCGAAATTCTCCAAGAGAATTGCTATACCGCCACTACTTCCTGGCGCTCGCGCGCAACGTGTGCCAAAGGGTGTAGATGCCAAAAAGAGCCGACGAGGGCAGCCGTTCACGGACGCGTTGCGCAAATTCTGCCGTGTGCGTTCGCCCTCGCCGTTTTCATATGGAAACCCGCGTGTTTTAAGTGCGATGGTTATGGTTATATGTCGAGGTAATGGCGATATGATGATGATTGAACGATGTGGGGTTGTTCGACCGCCAAAATCGCAGCGGCACGCCATTTCGACGATTTTCTTTTTACCTGATATATACTGGTATGCTTTGGTTTGGTTGGTATAATTTTTACGCAAAGTGATTTAATTAACATCATAATCTCTGAACTCGAATAAGTGAAATTCATTTCTGCGTCCATTCTCGTCGTAGTCGAACGCACATGTTAATAATTTGCGGTGGATCGTTATATTAACTGAGCTTAAATTACTCCATATTCCTTTGTGTTATCGTACTCCCGTCGACTCGGCCCGTAATTACCGAAATCAAAGTTCCTCAGAGCAAATACACACGCGCGCGCCCACTGCGTGAGCATTAATATACAGTTATGCGCATATACGCGCGCGAGCAGCGAAATTACAATTTAATCCGCGTATATATATGTATAACAAAGACAAGCGTATTTGTATCTAGACCAGAATTTAATTAAGTATCGTATTATTATGCGTATGTGCGTGTATGTATAATATATGTGCAAATATACCGAAATCTGCGACCAAATCCCAAATGTGGTTTTGAACTTTTTTTTTAGCACACCTATATCAGACCTGGTTTTTCTCGTTGTTTGTAGTATATATAAGAGAAATTCGTGGTTGAACGGGGTCAATCGAATGGTGTACTTTTTCTAGAACAACTTATTACTTTTTAAGAAAATGGCACAAAAAGCTCTTCTCTTCAAACCTCCGCCTTTTAGCCCAGAAACGATCTACTCAAAGTTTCAAAAAAGAAAGAAGTTGAACGTGAAAAAGGCATAAAAACAGTGGGCGCTGCCGATTCCAGCGATTTGTGCATTTTTATGCCTTTTCGACGTTCAACTTCCAACCCTTGTAATTTTTGAAGGAATCAACATTTTTTAATTTTTAAAAGAAGGAAATTAAACCTCTTTTTTCTAGTTTTAATTTCTTTTTTAAAACTTTGATTAGACCGTTTCTGGGCTAAATGGCTGAGGTTTGAAGAGAGTTTCTTAAAAAGTTGTTGTAGAAAAAGTATACCATTCTATCGACACTATACAACCCCGAATTTCTCTTACATATACTACAAACAACGAGAAAAACCAGGTCTCGTAGGTGCGCTCGAAAAAAATTTTTCAAAAATCCATTTTCGGGTTTCATCGCAGACTTCGGTAGATTTGCAACATATATACACTGACTTATACATATGGGCAAGCACAGCTAGAGTTTTGCCGCCGACGGACCGAGACGTGGCAATTTTCACAAATAGTTGTACCTATATAAACTGGTTCGGAAAGATTACACGCGCAGCTCCAAAAGCCTAACAATTTCGAGCAGCTCTCACTCCCCAAAATACCCTACCACAAGATAGCCCCCTGCTTATCCACTTAAATCCGAAAGAACCGCACGGCGTGTGTAATTCGGTATGTGGATCCATTCCTCGAACATCCTAGAGTCGCCATCATCATCATCACAGGGAATAAGTAGCTCCGCACGATTCGTCGAAGAAGAGCCGCTGTTGTTGCGTGAACCGACGCGCAGCACGCGACGGGGGAGGGATCCACACACGCGCGAGCGCGTATTTCTGCATACATCGGTATACACATATAGAGAAATCGTACACTACATCGGTGCAGAGACGCGCGAGACAGTAGACAGCAGAACTGTAATTATTTTAGGTGAAGAAGTGCACGGGTATATAATTTTGGCGGCTACTCTATACAGCGCGGCTCGTTTTCGATTATTGTATTTAGGTCAAATATACTTGCGGACGGTAGCGACCGGGTATATTCGAATTGTATATATAAGAAAAAAGGTAGAATTCCATCCTCAACCTACCCACCTCTTCGGTCGTCGAAAAAGACACTCGCAATCACAGCGACCATCTCGAAAATCTCCAAAAGGCTCGCGCACAACAACGGCGCGGTATACAATCTCGAGTCTAACGGTATATACAACGGCCGTTCGAAAATCTAATTACCACGCTGCGCTCGAGCGCCGCCTACGAGAGGGTCATTAGGTCGGCTCTGCTACTGCTGCGCGGAGATAGCAATTTTCCACTTTCTTCCATCTCGCTCGTCATTTTTCCACGCTGGGTGTATATATATACGCCGTGTCGTAAATCTTTGAGGCGAAACGACAAGCGAGAGAGAGATGACGGATCAATCGGCGCGACAAGTGCACGACGACGAAGACAATTTCTCTTGATGCGCGGCAATTGTGCTCGCGCTCGTATACGCTTGGAAAATGAACGAGAAAGAGAGAGAGAGAGGTCATTGGTGGGAGAGTTTTTGTCAAGCAGCGAGGTTTCTTTTTTTAAGATGTCTGCGAGTGCGTGATTCGATTTATGGTGTTGATTCGTCGCGGCTGGTTTGTACGAAAGAACAAAAAATTAATAATAAAACACTTTTCCGTTTACCTTATCTTTTTATCCCTGTGTGCGTATATAACGTGCGTTCCTATATTTTATTTACTTATGGCTTGGAAAAAGCAGCGTGTCGAATCGCGTGCATTCAATTTATATACAGGAATAAACGCATCGTCCTTTTTTTTCCCCCCGCGCCGCTGACGAGGCGATTTTTCATTGTAGGCATTTGTCCCGCTCGCTATATATCTACAGAGAAAGATTACCGCGTGCGGTGCGGTGATATTTTTTAAGGAAAATTATGTTCGCGGGGGCGGCGGAAGACGCCGTAGGTATGTATACATAAATGTAATTATAATTAACAGCGAACTACTGCAGTACCGCGGATGACGATCCTTGGCTGTGATGAGCTGCGACGTTCGTTCGACGACGACGACGACGCGCGGTTTCGCGTCAAAGAGGCTCGCGGTTTTAAATTTCATGCAAATTGAGCTCCGCGACCGGGAAAAATAATTGTCTCTTATACCCGCGCGGATGTATACGGTCGTGGGAAGTTGTGGCTGGCAGGTTCGAATAAAGGTAGCGCACATTGAGCAAATGTTTGTTTATAAAACTCGTTGTTATATATACTCTAATGCGCCATTTTATCTAAATTGATAAAATTTGATGCGAGCATGTCGCGCCTCTTCCAAACCGAATAAAGCTCGAATTAGTAATATATTATCGCGTATATTATCGAGTCCTCGCTTCATGCGATTTTATAGTTATATATATCGAGAGTGAAATCTCAGGGTTCACTGCACTTAAGGACGCCATCGAAGCGGGCAATTGTGAGAGTCTGTCAGCGGTTATTCTTAGCTGAATCACACATCACGAGAATCATCAATTCTCTCTCGCTCTGCTGGTCGCGAGCGGCATCGAAGGCCGAATATCCGCAGCATAACCATAGGGTACAGATATATGATATGGAAATCACACGCGCTTTGTCCATCGTCCTCGCGTGATGCGCCGAATGATATAGTCTCTTATATAGGCAATCGCGTGCCGGCGGTTCATCATCTCTCTCTCGAGGAGGGATAGGTTGATCCTTAAAATTTCCCTTTCCTTTGTGTACTATTTGCGAGCGCCCCTGCCAGCGCCGCTGGCTCTGTATAATAGACCGGACAAAAGTGCGAGCGTTAATTTTCAACACGTATAAATTACGAAGCGCCGGTGTTGGAGTTATATATAGAAGAAGAATAGCGAATATTTTTTTTCTTCTTTTTATATTGGCGGTAAATTGAATTCAAACAAACCCTCGCACGTACGCCGAACTGCTACTACCAACGTGGAAATTCCTTTCATGCGCGGTGAATGCGTATTTGTGTATGAAATCCGCGGCCTTTCCGCATCGCAAAATCCAGTGTACAATGTACGCACCGTTCGATCTTTCAAAAGAAAAAAGAACAGAATGTGTACATCCCTTATCGCTATACGCCTACGTTATATATATACATATACAAACACATGAGCGCGGCAACGTAGACCGTTATGTATATATACACGCAGACCAGCCAGGATCTGCGAAAACCATAAACACTTAGCGAGGAAATCACTTCTCCAGGAGAGCTATAGAGAGAAAGAGACGCGTCGCTATTTCCTTCCTCATTACGGAGTTATTTCGCGTCCGACCGACTACTGCGCTCTCTCACTCTTTTTCCTTTTGATTCTCCGCGTTGGTATACCTACTTCGGCCGCCGCTTCTTCTCTCCTATACTACCACCTCGTCTTCTTCTTCTTGCGCGCTTTGAGGGAGAAAGAAAGAGGGACGCTTTATGAGTTTACGCGAGCAAGCGAGCGGTCTCTCACTGAGATTTATTAAATTCTATATTTGCCACGGACGGTTTAGCCGGATGATGATTGTTGGATGCGCACGCGGCGCATTGTTGGCGAACAACGCGCGAGTATATACATACAATACACACAGACACAGGCAGTGCACTGATTAATTTGCCCGTCTACGCGCACTTTTTGCGGGAGCCCCGTGTGTTTATTACGCGTAAAAGTTTTATACGCGCTGTGCGCGGATAAATGTTGTTGCGCTATATGGTTATGTGCGCAGCGTTGCGCGGCCCGATGATTTGAATGAGAGCTAATTGAGGCTACGCGATGATAAACCCACGCGCGTGTGCTGTATTAGCTGCTATGTACATAAAAATATACTAAATACACTGGATCGATGCTGTTTTATACATCGCGGACCTAACGAGCCAACAATAAACTATAAATACTTTCGAAACTATACGTTTTAATATTGATACAACCGCACCTGCATCCAAAAGAAAATCGGCATCTAACCCGAACCTATTACATATATCCTCTCATGTACCTATGGGTATATAGCCGCGGCGATCTCTCACATACTCTGCGTGTTTCAGAGCGCTCTTCTCCAACCGTCTAACCTCTTTTTTCTCCCCCTCTATATATTTATACGTAATTAATAACGGCTGTAATAGCCCTAATCTTATTAAAATTCCCTCCTCACCCAACAGCACTGTATATAGCAGATAGAGAGAAATATCATATCGGCGGCGATCAAAGGGGAGAGAAGTAGAGAGCGAGAATCGATTTTGCCGCGCAAAAAATTAATGCGATTAATTAGAGCGAGATGTAGAGAGACGCGCGGGCGCGAAGGAAAAAGTATATGTAACTGCACCGCGCGGCACCATGTGTATAAGCATATATAGTCGTCGTCTCGTGCGCGGGGTAAACGCACTTGGGACCACTCCCACCGAGCGCCGCAATATCTCCCGTCGAGTTCTGCACCTGGAGAGGAAAGAGGGGGATTCGTTTTGTTTCGCGAGTGATGGCTATGGAGTTTGTACAATATTTTCGCATGAATAAATAGAGGGTTTTTCTGTTCATAGAAAATCGGGTGTATGATTGAATGTTTTTTTTATTGACTTTATTGACTTTTGACAACGCAGTTTTTTTTTTTTGGCAGTGATGTCCAGTATATTTATTGTATTCTGGAGTTTGTGTGTAGACATAGGAGGCAGTGTTGTGGATTTGTAGAAAATACGTATTTTTTTGCGATATTGCCGGTAGTAGTTTGTAAAATATTTTTTTGATTGGATTTTAGTTATTAGTTCTCTTTAGAGGGGGGCACAGGTATTTTGTTAAAATTAATACACGGAATTTTTACGAGTGAGCTATCGCAACTTTTAATAATAAAAAGTGACAGACCCTAAGCGTGAACCAGAACCGCCGACTCGCGAGTCAGAAACATTACCAATAAGCCACGGCCGTTACCAGCCGGATTTCTACTAATCGGCGTTATATTGTAATCGGACGTCTTGCTTACTTCGTTCTTTCGTATTCGTACGTATATCCATACGTAACAGAATAAATGAAGGATTATACAGGAGGAGGGGGGGGGGTCTAAAGTTCAAACATCCACTTTAGATTTGAAGTCGATTTTTGTTTAGTTAGACATTTGGCATTACAGATTGTACTTATTATTTCGAAATTCTAAATTATGAACATCATATTTTCGACTGTGGCAGTCAACCTACTTTCCAAAACGCCGAATTTCATCAATACTACTTTGACGTGTTATGCAAAAAACGTGCGTGCAAAATTTTTATCTCGATATCGTGAACTATTGACTTATTTCGAAATAAATCATTAGAAACGTGTTATATATACTGGATCATAGTAGTATTGATGAAATGCGATGTTTTGGACAATAGGTAGACTGTCACAGTCGAAAATATTATTTTTGTAATTTAGAATTTCGAAATTAAGTAAAATCTCTTATGCCAAATATTGAACTAAACAAAATCTAGAGTTGACTTCAAATCTAAAGCGAATGGTCTGAACGTAATCCCGTGCTTCAGGTATTCTTCTAATCAAAATCGGAAAAAGATTGGAAACAATCGTATAACCCTATCGCCGACTCCCATCTAAAATTTCAGCGTTTTGCACTTCAACTCCACTAGAAAAAAAAGACACGTCAGAAACCACACGGCCTATCCAAGACGGCACCTGAGCCCTCGATCCGAGACACTGCAGCGCTCATCCTTTTTCATTCTGGTCCATTACCTTCCCGGCCTCCTCGCCCTTCATTCATACCCTAAAAAATCGCGAACACGACGCAAGTCGCCCGATATTTCGGCCGCACGCACTCTTTCATTCACCAACATCACGCACCCACTCGCTTATTATTATGAAACGCGCATGCGTTCGTCGTCTCGCGTGGTTATATATACCGTTGCCCGCTTGCGCCTGACGTCATACAGGTGCGGCCACTATAACGTATACTCCTCTCTCTCTCTCTCTCTCTCCTCGCTTTTTGTTTCTGCTCTATTCATCCGCGGAGATGCGATTTTCTTTGTGTTTCGCCGTATCATTTTCTAAGAGCGAAATTGAGCAACGACCCTTTCTCTTTGTGCACGCGAACGCGAACACTTTGTGCGATTACACACACACACATACGGCCACCGACGCCTATATACAAGAGATGCGCGCACTGATAGAAAGAAGTATTTGAGACACATGCGCGATTCATTTGAAAGTCCAAGTTTTGAAGTATTTGACCTAAATGCATAATTCTTAACAGTTACAAAATATTCGTTAACAGTTAATGCGCGATCGCCTT
>UXGD01006570.1:0-12277 GCA_900474315.1 Torymus auratus
ATAGCCATTAATTAGCCAGTTTTACTAGCTATTTTCTAACTTCTTGGCCATTTCGCATAGACGAATTTTCACCAGGGCAGTATTAAAGATACTGAAACTGACAGTTTATGTCAAAGTGAGCGTAACTCGCGAGGTGCAAACTCTATTTGAAGCATGTACTTATACAATAATATATAATAAGTGCCAAACATGTACCAAATTAGTCTCTTGCATCGCTAGAGTGTAGTTGGAGAATCGCCCACTAGATGGCGAGCGCCATTCCACAGAAGAGGTTTTTGCAAAAATGCAAATAAAATATCTATACAACCTTAAATTATTATAATAATTGGAATAGTACTAAACTAACAAATAATACTCATAATTATTAAGGTAAATAAACTTTATAATTCTATTCACGCATCCAATTCAAGCCTATGCGCAACATAGCCATAGCGCATAGAAATGGTTACTGAAAATAAAAAAATTGCTCGTGCCGTATGACAAATACAAAAATAAAACTCATAAATTTGTCTTTACATCCACAATAAACACCATTACACAAGCACCCACGTCCCATTCACATCCATTCCTCCCTGGTCCTCCCCAAGAACAATTAAAAGACGGAACACGCGCGTCATATATATATATACATACTATACCCACATCGCAACAGGCATATTCGCGCTCTCACGCGCCATCGATGTTTGCGCGCTCTGGTTACTGTCGGCAACGCCGGTGACGACGGCGACCGGGGGAGCGTATCAAATTATCGGTTATTAATAAAGCGCCTCGGTGCCTCGACCTCTCGCATCGGCACCTGCGCACCTTTGGCCCGCCCGTCGGCGCGCGCACTTGCGGATCGCTGATACAGTGTGTTGCAAAAGTTTGGAGGATCGGGTCGGAGTTTGGCGGTAGGAATTATAGATAATTTTTTGAGTAGTTTAAGTTGTAAATAAAATCTTTTCGTCAGGGATTAAGAAGCTGTTGTATAATTTCGTAGCCAATTCGATAACATTTATTGTACAATGATTTTCTTAACAATACATTAAAATACAAAATAAAGTCATATAAGTGTAAGTATTTATACCTACATCTAAAGATAGAAATTCAATAGCAATTAGTTTATCGCAATTAGCCAATTTATCACATCACTCAATGCCACAATCGGCCCATTCCTATCGCCTTCTCTTTTTATGCTCGCTACAATATTCCCATTCTATACCTTCCACAACAACAACGACGTCAACCCAACAATTAAAAAAAAAAACCACCGTTCCCGGTCCCGATTCCGCAGCATGACTCGAAACTTTTGAGCCCCACTGTATCACCGGCGTAAGACGTATACCCGCGTACGTCTACGTACAGACATACACCTTCACACGTATATACACGCGTACACAGACACCTATAGCTGGCAGGTCGCGCATCTTCGACTTTGACGTATATACACACGCTCAGCCGTCTCTCTCTCTCTCCCTCGATCGCTCGGCTTGGCAGCAATGACTTGATTAATAACGCCTCGACGCTGCGGCAGCGCCTAATACGCATTTCCGCGCCTCTCTCTCCTCCCTCCCTGTGTGCGCGCACGTATATGTATACGCGCGTGCGTGTGATTCTCCCAGGGAGCGCGCTTTGATTTTCGCCGCCTTGGGGGTCTCTGTCTTCAAAGACTCGCGCGTGTGCACGAGAGAGGAGGAGGAGGATAGCTTCTCTTTCTTCTTCCGCCTCGCGCGCGGTCTTTGACTGTCTGTGTGTGTGTCTCGCTCGCGCGCTTAATGATATTCGCCGTCGCGCTGAGGAGCTTTGGCATGGGTGCGGGTAGGTAGTAGTAGCTACTCACGCCCTGCAGTGCGAGGGAAGAGAAAGATCGCGAAGTGGGAGGGCCTGGGGAGGGGAGCGTGTTCAATTTACGTGAAATTACTTGTTACTTCGATTGCGGCGGGATTTGCCTGTTAGGGACTAATGGTGATCTTATATTGTTCTTTTTTTGTTGGGTGGTAGGGTAGAGTGGTGATTTTTGTCGATTTGGAAATTGTTTCTGATAGATGCCGAGGGTTACGGAATTTCGTATGCTAATGATAGAAACGATATTATGATTTGAAGTTTTGTTCTAATTTATTACTAGGGCTAGATTTGCACAAATTAACAAAGAATTATATAGAAAAGCAGTAATTAACGCATTTATAAGCAGTTACTTATTTCCAAAAATTATCAAATTTTAAAATATGAAAACTATAAAATTAGGGATATTAGAGAGAAACAAATTATTCAAAATGTGTAAGAAATTAAAACGACGATGCGGGTTGGTGAATCAATTAAGCCCCTTGCAA
This sequence comes from Torymus auratus, assembly GCA_900474315.1. NCBI lineage: Eukaryota > Metazoa > Arthropoda > Insecta > Hymenoptera > Torymidae > Torymus > Torymus auratus. The sequence continues at coordinate 2,310 of UXGD01006570.1, forward strand.
TTAAGAATTTGACAATTTACTTGTAAAGTAGTAGTTAGAATTATCGCCATGGTAGTTGTAAATTTTCTTTCTAACAATCATAGCAAGATAAAATGTGTTCAATTAATAAGTTTCAAAGTCACAAAGATTATTTACTTTTAACTCAATTTTCACAGAATTATCAAGTACTTTCTTAATTTCTTAACTTTTAAATCACATCTTCATTTTTCCATCTGTCATATTTCATTCGACAATTTTGTATCAACATATCATAATCCTCGTACTTATCATATTCATACTATCCACAACCTCTTCTATACCGATTATATTCAAATATCATACGAATTAACCGCCGAAAATTTACTTCATCTCGAAAACCGAGCAAAAATCGTTTGAAATCTCATCACCCCAATCGCCGGCCCCCTTAAAATTAGCCATTCCCGACGCAATCTTCAAAAGTCTTCAAACTACCTTACGTACACCCATAGACTAAAACTACACCGCCGGTGTGTTCCAGCAGCGACGCCGTCGCCGGTCGTTTAAATAATTCACGATCTCATTAAGGCTCTCGTCGGTCTCGTCGCTCGCGCACACGAGACAGGACAAAAAGCTAACAGAGAGAGAGAGCGGATAGCCTTCCCCTCATGTCGACGTCGTCGTCGTCTCCTATAAAGGGGATCAGCGACGTGTCATCGGCGCTCGTCACGCGGAGATAAGGGAGATACAAAGCGATGGCGATTCGTCCCGAGCGTCACTCGGACATCTTATCTTTTTCGTTGGCGGGAGCTGATATAACGTGTGTTCTGGTACAGGGCGCGACGATGGGGAATCAAGAGGTGATAGATGCTAAATAAACAATGTTAATTCACGAAAGTTTTGTAAAAATACGTTACATCGGAACATATATCCCTGACGACAGAGTTTACGAAAAAAATGTTATTTATAGTTATCTTATGGTTGGTCAGCCACTTCGATCCTGCGATTTTTTGCATATTAAAATACTTCGATGAACCTTCTCTAAAGAAGATTGATTAACCACACCTCGGACATCGTTCCAAACCTATAAGAATCATTAATTTTGTCAATATACCAAACACCCTAACCGTTTCGTGCGCGCATATAGCTGAATGCCAAATTCTCGAGTAAAAAGGTAATCGTAGCTATAATTCGGCATTGAAAACCTTCGAAATTAACACCTCACGCGTCGCGTCGACCGCGCGTGACTCACACCCGTCGCCAAAATTCGCGAACCATTAGCCACATCATCCGTATTTTTTCTAATAAATCTCTCCCCGAGTAATAAATTAAGAAGCCCCGCGCTCTCAGAAAAAGAAACGGGCAAAGGTGACGCGCGCGCGTGCGTGTTTATATCGGCACGATAAAACGATCCTCCTGCTCACGCGCGCCTACTTAGAATCATCATCGTTCTTCTCGCTCGCTCTTTTTCTTGCGGCTCTCGCGGTCTTTTGAATAAGAGCGCGTGCGCGCACTCGCGCACCGTTATGAATGTGTGTGTGTGTGTGTGTGATGCTGTACGCACGCGGTCTCGCGGAGAGAGGAATCATTAGGAAGGATCCATCACTTGTGCCTTGAGCTCGCGCTGATCTCTCTAATGACTGATCCGCGAGAGAGGGAGAGAGAGCAAGTGGCTGCCGCCGCCGCTGCGGTTATATCTCGAAAATTTATTAATCCGTCTTCTTCTTCTTCTTCTCTGCTTCGTTCTTCCGCGTCGAGTCATTCGTCATGTTTGCGTCTTTGGAGGTCGGCAAGCGCGAGATCGCCTCCGATGCGATGGCTTTTTGTAGGTGGAAGAGAGTGCCCCGATCGAGCCGTTTAGGGAGATTCTTGAGGTTTTGTCCCGTCGGCTATGTTTCTTTGGTTTTTTAGTGGGTTTTGGTGATGAGGTTGATTGTTTGTTTGACTTTGTGCCGCTTAGCAACTGCGAATATATGCCTTGTTGAGTAGTTTTCCACAGAGGATATAAGAATGTGGTTTTAAAGATAAAAAAAAGGTGTTGGTGAAAAGTTTTTTGAAAGATTTTGCAAAGTTTACTACACGTTTTTATTGAGTAACTTTGAATTTATACTGCGTCTTTGTAGAAATTTAAAAACACTAGTCGGTCGCCCTATATAGCCTTGATCAAGATCTGGTCGACTTGTTTTCGATTTTTTACCAAATTATTCTTGTACTGTATTATTAAATAGATATTTATCAACCAATTTTCGATATTGTATACGATATTTTATAGACATGAACTTTTATTGGATACAAGAGACCATTTGAAAATAATAAATCTTATTTTTTTAACCCATATACAGGAAATAACAGTTACACATTTTATTTGGCCGTCATTTAATACCTGAAAACCAAATTTCATAGGCGCAATATTATTGTACCAAAAAAAGAAAACAAACACAAACCAATCGCTATACTTACTCACCAATAAACCACTCCATCACCCGACCTCCAAAACAACCTCCTCCCACAAGTCTCTCAAATAAATCACCATAATTCCAGACTTTCCGCGCGAGCAAAGAGAAACGCACGATCGACGCGCGTCGTAGCGCGGAAAATTCGCAGCGCTTGAAATATGTTTCCACGGCGTGGGGGCGGATCCTCGAGATTGAAGGTCTCTGGGATCGATGAACGAGAAAATAATTCGGGGGAACCTCCGCGCTCGCTCGCATTTTCGTGACGGTAACCTCCTCCTCCTACTCCCCGGTAATGCGTTTCTGATTGCCACGGCGGCGGGCGGGCGGGCTATATTTCGTGCGCCAATATTACGGCCGCGACTCGGCTCTTCCGTGCGATTATCGTGGCTTATGCGCTTATGCTATACCGAGCTGGACGCTGCGGAATGGGGCTGGGAACGCGCGTCTTGTGGAATTTTCGGGGCGGGGGTGAATTATTGAATTAGACGGAAAAGCAATTTAGATAAACTGAATTTAATGTTATTGTGGGAACGTTTTGTGCGCGGTATATATAGCGGGGATTCTTTAGAGGGGGGTTGGAACTGATTGCGGTTCTTTATACGTCGAGTTTGACGTTATAAGGATTTTATTATTTTGGTTTCACTGATATTAGTGGCCTGGGATAATTAGCAAAAGTGGATTGATTATCTTATTGAATTTGATTTTAGAAATAAATGCGCGTTTGAAATTTAAGTTGTTACTCGATGAAACATTGTGGTTTATAAAATAGAACTTAGGTAATTAATTATAAAATTGATTACTCTTGTGACTCCTCTTTTTACCGATTTTATAATACAACTTTATATATCAATAGACTTGGAGTGAACTGCAATTTCACTGCTACACCTTCAGTTTTCATATCTCTGGTCTTTCTATTTGATGAAAACAATTTACTTTCGACATCAAGAGTCAACAAATCTTTATATTATTACACTACAAATCACAAAAAATATTTATTCAGGCAACATATATTTCACACAACTTTCTTCAACACTATCATTAATTCGATTACCTTCTCCCCCCTCCCACGATCTATCTGCACCCCCATCAAACGAACCCACCACCCCCCGCCTACACAGGTGTGCAAAATTTCACCTCGCTCGTTTTCGCAAACACTCTCTCTGCCTCAAAAAAACGAGGCGCAAAAGCTGAAGAAGAAGAAGAAGACGACTCCGAAGCATGAAGAAAAAAGAGCGACTCGGCTCGATCCAGAGCGCGCGTTTTGCGCTTGTGAACTCCTTCAAAGCTTCGCGCGCATTCTCATCACACAGGCGGCGACCGCGAGACTCGCGGGTGGAGGAAAAACCCGCGCGATGCGATGTTTCTCAACTCGCTCGTGCATCGTCAAGTGCACGCGTGATGTGTCCCCGCGCGTTGCTGTCGTTCACACCCAATGCTCGTCCAACTCTTTCATCCGCGCTTATGCGCCTTATACCCACTCTCGCCTTTCTCTCTCACTCTCTTTCTCGCGCGTTCTCCTTTTTCTCTCTCCCTTTGCCGTGAGTTTCTCTCTCCCGCTCGCCCGCTCGCTCGTCGTCACTCCCTCGTAATTAATCATTCCCCTCTCTCCTTCGCCGTCGTCGTCGTCGTCTCTCTTCTCCTCCTCCTCCTCCTCGGGGCTTCTCCTCCTCTGGGCGTCAAACAGCAGCAGCTCAGCATCATGGCCGCGGAGAGCCTCCAGCCAAGTCGCCTGCTTCTCTCTCTCTCTCTTGCTCGCGCGCGCGCTCATGTATGTAGTTCACCTTCGTTGGATGTCTCTCTGTGTGAAGCGAGAAGCTGCAGAGGCATGAGCTCCTCTCTGATCGTTTTTCTTCGTCGTCGTCGTCTTCTCTCTATACCTGCTTTTTTTTAGTCGCTCGCGGAGCTTTTTAGATGTGTACATGCTTAGGAAGTCGAGCGCGCGAGAGGAGACGCGAGGGAGGGGAGGAGAGAAGCTGACCTTTGATGATGCGAAATGGCTACTGATCGCTTGAAAAATGTTCTTTGATGTCAGGCCTCCCGCTTCGTTGGAGATAAGAACGAATATTAGTGGAGTTGCGGAGTAACTAGTTTTTTTTTTCTTCGCCGCTGTCTGATGATCGTTGCTTTTTTAAGTTGAATATTAACTTTCCTCTCTTAAAAAGATGATGGTCAGAAGTAGTGGCTCATTTAAAGACTCGATGTGATTGGCCATTGAAAAAAGCGCGAATATTTGAATTTCTTTTAGAATTAAAAATGTGTTAGATTTGAATTTTTAAACTAGTATTTATATAGAACTTCTAAATAATTAAAAAATAAAAACATTTTATTTTTTGCTTGAAACATGTATATCTCATTACTTTATCATTTAAACTAATTAAAACTAAATCACAGTGAAAAATAGTGCCTACAACCTCAAAAACAAAATAGTACGCGCGAAGCGCGTTTGTATTTTGCTAGTTTAATTATAAAAATGATAATATACGTTGTTATATATAACTTCCGTTCAATTATTCTAGAAAGAATGAATAAATTGAATATCTCTATAAGTTACTGGCTACTCCTAGTCTATAATGTATAGACAGTTAAGATAATTCATATCTACTATTGTATCGACTAAGCGACTGTGATAATATTTCCCAAATTTAAATCTCGATGCTAATGCTGAACTCTATACACTTCTTGTATCTTTTTAGGCAGTGGCCTAGAATAAAGCTTATAATAATAATAATAATAATTACTTACCATATTATCTTTGTATTCTCAATATATACCCGATAATACATAAATTAATATAAGTAATCAACATTATTATTACTCACCGTTACCAATATATTTTTAATTACAATTTCCATCTGCTTTACTTTAAACGTCCCCAAATGACGATAAAATTTAATAATAACGATTCTTCGAAATATTTAAAAAAATTGTAAAAACACCTCGAGACAAAATCCAACCATCAACGTCTGCTTTAAAGTTTTAATAACCATAAATAAATTAAACGCGCAGCCCGGGCGCAATTCTTCAATCCAGTCCGCGCGTACTCGCCAAGAATGACACATTTTCCCGTCCCCCCACCCATTCACTCTCTCGCTCTTGCGTCCTCCACTTTTAATTTTCTACTTCTCGCGTAATCATGGCCCTATTTCAGCCGAAGCTTTTTAATGAGTCCCGTCAACGTCTTGCGTCTCGGTTTCTTCTTCTTCTTCGTCGTCGTCGTCTCTCCCTACCGCCGGAAGAAGAAAAAGCAACTCTCCTACGCGAAAAATTCGCGCGTCTTAATACGAGGGCCTCGGGGCGAGACATCGCGCAAAACGGAAATAAGAAGTCGAAAAACTGGCGCGAAAATCCTCGAGGATTATAAATATATATATATATATATGACGGTTCGTCGTTTTTTTCGCACTCGCGCGTTGGTTTCTTCGTCGTTTTCTTCTCATTCCTCGGAGCTGTTTTCTCTGTCCGCGGGGAGGAAGAATGAAAGGGAGAAAAGTTTTATAACGCGCGGGACGAGACGCAAGCGCGAGAAAATGAGGAATATTCGAGAATGCATATAGTTTCGGTCGAGAGATAACTTTCGCGTTCGCTGCGGATTTCCTTCGTTCCTTCATAATTAAATGTTTAGTTTTTCGTTTTGGTGGTGCGGGTTGAAAAATTTTTTCAATTGAATTTTGTTAGCATCGTTTTATAGCTCATCGTCATATATTGTAAGTTGCTTTTTTTAATATTTATACAAATTCACTTTTCGAATGTTATGAGATCTTTTTCATTTTATAAAAATGTTTTTCCAAATGAAAAAGTTTTCCAAGGCAACGAAATTTTTAATATGCGTAGTTCTCTTGTTACTTTTTATATTAAATATATTTAAAAATCAACTTTCTATTTTAATTGGACCTAATTATAGTTGCTTGGTTTTCTGCGTGAATTTTTTCGTAGAAAGTTCGGTCAGATTTTTTTTATTAGTTATCAGTTAATGTTGGTACTAAAAACAAAAGTCTGTATTAATATATATTGATATTTAAAATCTACGTGAATTTGTAACATGATAAAAATATCTAATCAAATATTCACATATATTATTATAGAATAATGCAACAATTACTACTTACTTAAATAGAATATTCGTTAAAAAATTGATTTATCTTCTAACAAATTTTTCATACCATTCATGCCGACGAAAAATTTAAAAAAACGTCAGGTAAAATTATCTGAACACACTGAACGGTCGTTCATCAAAGTAGTACATATCGACATCATCGCTTAGCAGGCCAAGTTCTCAAGTGAGAATTTTTTTCACCGGCTTTTCAATGTCGCATGATCACACGCTCGTGGCTCTCTGACGATCGAGCGAGCTGAAAATTATGCTACTTCGAGGTCAAACGTCTCGGCTTATAAGTTATATACGCTTGGGTATAAGTCGATTTCCTTTGACGTCTCACAGAAGCACGCTAACGAGAGTCAGCCCCCTCTCTCTCTCTTCGTGACTTGCCTAATTAAAATTAATGGAGAGCGAACCTTCAAGCTTCAGTTTTCGCAGTATAAGTATATGCGTACAGGAGTCTGAATATGCTGTTTGAAGGTGGGTTAGAGAATGAATTTTTGGTGGAGTAAATTTCTACGGCCGTTTTATATAGAGATAAGGTGAGTACAGCGGCTGTAGGCGTTTGAATACCAGTGATTTATAATTAGCATCAAACTTTTCTGAAATTAAGATTCAAACTAGCAGCTAATTTCATTACATTATTGACACATGAAATCTAACAACTATAGTAATACGTGTAATAAAATAGTATTTTAGGAAATCTATAATAAGTTTACGATAATGATAAAAATTTAGTTGAAAAATATAAATTGTAGCTAATAAGTGTGCCAGATACAATTAGACAAAATGTCATAATTATTATTGTACACATCAAACACAAAAATATTGTCAAAATAATATTTTCTCAAGATCGTTATCAAAATTCATACGTATAACACCTCGCCCTCATTATCAATTTTCTTACGCCTTCCAAATCGCCATCTTAAAACATAAACTTACACCAAACACGAGCTCACGACTCGTGCTCACGACCGCACACAGCTACATATGCACGCGGGCGACGAATTTTTCCTCGTTAACGCGCGCCGGTAATTCCCGGCAATCGCGTCGGGGATCATCGCGACGATCATCATCATCATCATCTACATGATCACCATCATCCTCCAACCATCCACACGCAGACACACATATACACACGGGCACATATGCCCGCGCTCATTCGCCAATCCAAACGAATTGGATAATTTGATCAGCTCGTTGGCCGGGCTTTTGTTCGGCCTCCTGGGAACCTTCAATGGCCCCGCGCACGTCTTCGCTCTTCTCCTCCTCCTCCTCCTCGAAGACGACGAAGACGGGAAGGAGAGAGAGATCATAGCTCGGCGCGCTAAATAAAGAATGCACGGCGTTTCCTCTCCGGTTGCTGGTACATGTACGTGTAAGAGTATACGTGTATGTGGTGTTGAGAGGAGAGAGGCCAATGAGAGCGGCCAGACGTGCCGGCTCGCAGTCGGCATGGCGGCGAAGACGTGTGTGAAGACTCCTCTCACCGGATGGAGAAGAGGCCAATCGCCTTATACCTTCTGTGTATGCTCTGGTGCGCGGCTAAACGGAAGTATTGGCCAGTGTCACAGGTCATGACTGCGCGATTCGTCGCGTCGCGCGTTCAATTTCGTAATGGCGTATCGATTTCGAGGTGTATTATAATGGGGGTAGCGTGATTCGGCGGGTTGGCCAGTGGTATTGATTGGCTTGAGGGGTAATGAAAATTACGAGGGCGATGCGAGATATGATGCGCGGATGGTGATTATTGCGAAATCTTAAGATTAATGTGTATACGAATTGTATCAATCTTTGATGTAAATTTTATTATTTATATCGAAAGCTGAATTTGTTTTTTATAAAGAAAAAATATTGATTTATTTAATCAATTTATCGTTATGTTTACAATATTGGAAATTGAATAATTACAATAAATCCTCAGTAATCGTTTTGATTGCAGTGATATAAAAATTGTCTATAAATTTCATGTTTATACGTAAAGCCCTTCCCTAAAAATTGTGATTCGAAAAGAGAGCTAAAATAATTTTGAACCTCAAATATATCTCTGAAAATCATAAACTAATTCTTTTAGCCAAAGAACTCATACAATAAATAATGTATAAACGCTTTATCTTCATGAAATTTCAGAGATTAAATCAATTTTATTCGAGTTATCGTGCCACAAAGAAAATGACTTTTTAAAATACCAAAATTTTAAATGTCAGACGTCTCAAGAAGTAAGCACAATATGAATTTGATGAAAATTTACACACACATATCACATACAAAATTGTCTATAAATTTCAAGCTGATACATCGCGCCGTTCTCGAGTAATTACGATTTGAAAAAAAAGTTTAAAAAATTTCAACCTCAAATATCTCTGATGGATGCATCCTTTCGCCTAAAGAAGTGAGCCGAAAGATATCCAAAATCTACCTTTAAAAAAAATTTTAAAATGATTAAGGAGGTTCTCAACCAGCTACACTAGTAAAAATGAGTACACTTCTCTATTTTTGTTTATTTACGAGGTATACTTTGTTAAACAGGTTGCATTATATATAATCTTCCACCAAATAAAGATTGTACGTTCGAACTATAAACACGAACCCGCTGAATAGCAAATTAATCGCCGCACCCGAAATACTTTCACCTCAAAGCAGAACAAAGCCCTACAAAGTCCTCGCGAACCTGCGACACTCATCGTGTCGCGTAACCTCAATCGCATCTCCGACTACGCAAGTGATGTACGCCTGCGTCTGAAGTACATCATCTCGCACTCGTGGAAAAGCCGCGTGCCTTTTACGCGCGCGGACGTCGGCGGCGGCGCTCTTTTTGTCTCCGACATAAATGTGTCTAATGAGCGGCACGACGACGCGTCTCGTCGCGCTCTGACGCGCGCAAACGCTAATTTCGCTTCGTTTCTCACGCTTCGACGCGGCTGCGTGTTCTTTTGAGAACAGGGATAAAGTGGTGTATCGGGGCTGGGATTGTTGGCGTTGGTGAGGTTGTCAGGTGTGTATTGTTTTAAGGCTGGATGGCTCGTGATTGTTGGAGGTGCAAATTGTTGGAGAGTGATGGGTATAGAGGGGGTTCGTGGTAATTGTAACAGATTCCAGTAGAACATGGAGAATTTTAGGTCGGTGATATATATGAGGGTATTCTTTAAAATAAGTGTATATAATAAATTATCATACTTACCACATGCAAAAAATATTTAAATAAAAAAAATTCACGCTAGTTAATTGAAATCTTTAGCTTCTCAGACCATTTCTTCTTAACGAAGAGAAGCCTATCTTCAAAAATGCTGCGACCTATCAACCTCATTACAATCATCAGAAACACCACATCTGCAACGACGAGACTCGGCTATACCTACACCGATTGCATATGAGGAAATCTCAAAAAAAGTAGCACTTATCGAGAGTTACAAATGTTAAAAATTTTTTTTGAAGGCACACCTTCGGGACAAGTTTTATCT
>UXGD01006571.1:0-12276 GCA_900474315.1 Torymus auratus
GAGGCATAGGAAGGGACATAGAGACAGAGAGAGACATAGAGAGACAGAGAGAGACAGAGAGAGAGTCATAGAGAGACGGAGAGAGAGAGAGAGTCATAGAGAGACGGAGAGAGAGAGAGAGTCATAGAGAGACGGAGAGAGAGAGACAGTGAGAGGGGGGGGGAGAGAAAGAGATAAATTTGTGTAAAAAGTATAGTGTAGAGATAGAGAGAAACAGCGTAACGTGCGCTCGTGTGTACAATCGTATATTTTCTCGCGAGATCATTGTTTGTCTTTTTTTTATTCTTCACTTCCACTTCTCATCATCTTTTTAATACAAATCGATCGTCCTCGACGCTCGTAAAAATATATATATTTTATATATAACGACGACCCGCCGCCTGATCGCAGAGCGAGGCGGTGCTCACTTTAATAAGGCATGTTACGGTTAATCGCAATAGTTGTGCGTCTGCGCGTGCGTGTATGTATATATAAATTCTCTTTAATCGTCGTCATCTTCGTCGTGGTCTCTCGTATATATATATAGCCTACAATTTAATCGCAATCTACAATATTTTACAAAATTTATATAATATAATACTCGCGCATTCGACGCACTTACATACATGTGTACAATGTAATAATCATCATCATCGTAGGCCCTGTCATCGCGCGCGCTCTCTTCCTCTTTTCTTTTGTACTATTACGACTTTTCAGCGAGTCCTTAGCAACGAATGACATGATCATCCGTTGCTTCTTTCGTTATATCATACAAACGTTATACGTTATTATTACGTAAGGTACGGAAGATCTGGGCTGTATTATGCTCTTCGCGCGTTGTTTTTTGTTTCTTCGCTTCGCTATTACAACATTTCTCCGCGTGACTGTGGGTTTGTGGGTCTGTATAATGTACGTTGTTGCTGTTGTCCACTATCGTTAGAGTCGCATTATTTACAAAAATTTTCCTCAATTCACTCTCTTCATAACTTAACGCCTAAGCTGCATCGTACAAGGTAATACTTATAGATTAATCGGATATATCCTCTATTCAAAATATTTATAACGCGCTTTCTTCATTTATTTATAACAATATACGAACTAAGAGGGGGGCGGGTGAAAAATAAGATCTCTAGTGATAAGAAGAAGATAAAAGATTAAGGGGGTTGGGATGATAGAAGCTTAAGATTACGAGTTGATTCTTCGACCATCGTCTCCTCATCTCTTTCGCCGGTTGTTTTCTCTAATTTATTTTTACACGTGTATCTCGCACTCTCTCTCTTCACTTTTTACACATCTCTTGTGCCGCGCTTTTCCTCTTCTCTTTTACATATCATTTATTTTATACAAATCGTAATTACACGCTGATGCATATACGGACGCGCGCGCGCTCGCGAGATGACGACTTTTCCAATGCGGCGTATATCCTGGCGTGCGCGCGCTCGCGCTAAACAATAATTACTTTATTTATTATCATTTAGTATCACATTGCGTTCACTGTATATTATATGTGTGTATATGTGTATATTGGGTTTCGTGTGTTTGCATTTTATATACTTTATTTATTATCTTTATTTTACTTTTATGCTGGCCGTTTGCTTTGCCTGGCGTTCGAGAACCTCCTCGTCTATAACATTTTATATATATTATAACACGTTTACTATCGTTGGGATCTTTTTGCGCTTTCGTTTTTTTCTTGTTTTTTTTTTCATTATACTGGTGTTGGTATGTATACTTGCGCGAGCGTCCGCGTATGGTTGAAAGAAACACGATGCACGCGATTGTCAGGCCTCGTTGGGCTCTGCCTCAGCAGTAAAAAACATTCTTTTTCAATTCAAAAGGTTTTCTTTCTCCGTCAAATAACAAAAAACGTGTTTTTTTTTTATTAAAAAAAGCCGTTAAAATTGATTATGAATTTGTTTGAATGAAAAAAAAATACGTCGCGATTCGATAGCTCGAAACCAGGCAACGTTACGGGCAATCTCGAGAGAGTGTGTGTGGATACCCTTTCGCGCGCGAACTGCAGAATGCGGAAAACAAGATAATTATTATATTTCCTTCTGCAAGCGCGCGTAACAGCGGCTGCGTGAAGAAAGAAACAACGGTAACGTTAAAAAGAAGTGCGTGTATGAGTGCGTTGAGAAAGTGGGAAGAGAAGACGAGGGGGGAGGGGAAAGAAATTATAGAAGAAAAAGATAAAGCCTACGCTCGAACGGCCCTACGAACGTATCTTTGGTGTCACTGCTTTCTTAATTCATCGTTACTTTATGTATATCCGTTTTAAAAAAAAACACACGCGCGTGCATGTGTATACAGAAGCACTATTTTTTCTTTCTTTCCTTTATTTGTTATATCGTTGGGGTACGTTTGCGGCACTGTGCATATTCGCATCTCTCTTTCTCGAACTTATTCCCTGCGGTGGCAGAGGCAAAAGCTTTACATTACGTGTACAACTTAGTTACGCGCTCTTCTGGAATGTCATATGTGTGGCGGTGTAGGTTTGTGTGCGTTCGCCTTGGTTAAAAAGACTTTAGATATACAAAATCGTGGTATTGTCGAGACTGTTTTTATTTCAGTGGTTTTCTTTTGTCGATGCTAAAGACGACGCGTTTGAGCAAAATGAATCTATCAAAAAACGAGGCCGAGCCCTTCGAGGCACCAAATCGAGAGGTTGTCTACTTCTTTATTTTTATTTTTTTATTTTTTCATTATTTTTTTTTTATTCACTTGACCTGACGACCCGCGTCAACAATCAAAAAAAGAGAGATAAAAACGCTAATATTTATAATATAATAATATTTGTATAAATTCAATGCGACTACCTACGACTCGAACTTTTTCCCTCCACGAAAAACTACGTTTGATATTTTTTTTCGGCCAAAGAACGTACATACGATGGAGCATGGAAACAAAATTTCACGTTCTAAAATAAAGCTCGACAACGTTGCACCTTCTTTAGACCTACGTGTCACCGCCTCGAAAGAAAAAGCCGAGTTCATTCACTCTTCGCACTCTCGCGCACACTCATTGCTATGTTTTTTGCTTGTTTTTCGTGAAAATTGCAGCTACTACAAAAAAAAGATGTTTGCATCGTTATTATTATTACTGTAACGCCAATTGGTATTGTTTATTCGTCGTTACATGTTTTTTCTTTCTCATCTTTTAAATAATCGAGACAGACATTAATATATATTTTGCTTCGTCTAACTACAGTTTATTATTATTTTTTTTTCTCTATCTCCTTTCTTATCTCTCTCTTATATAATGTTTCATCTAAAAACGCTTAAGCCTATGAACACATGAAATCACTGCCCAATCGACCAATTTGGACCCATTTGACAAGGCACTCGAGTCACATGTATGTTATATTGTGCGCACGTTGAAGTCACAATGATAGAAAAAAGTAACAGAATGGAAAGCCGGAGAGGAGGGCGAAAGTTACGTACGACGATTCGGAAAAAAAATAATGTCCAAAAGTGCGCGAATGAAGGGGGCGTTTATACACTTTGCATTGTTTTATATTTTTCTTGGTCGACGAGCCAATATCGCATCGTTTCTTTCACAATATATATACATACGTTCGATCCAATAAAGATACGACGTATATTTTTCTTTCTCTCTCTCTCTTTCTCTCTATCTCTCTTTCGAAATCTCGAGACGCATCGTTAATACAACGCTTTTCTAGCATTACTTTTACGTTATTTTATTATTTTCTTTTAATTAAAAATTAATAATTTGTTCGAGGCGATTGTAGGCAGGCCGCTAAAAAGATCTACTCCTAATAACTGTTATTCGGTGGAAATTCGGTTGGTCCCATTGCAAATTGTAAAATAAATTAAGAATTCATACATTCTCGATTCGTATGTAACACTATGTACACAAAAAAGACAAAAAAAAAAAAAAATTAAAAGTGAATTACTATCGTTATTCTCTAAGAACAAAGGGGGAAAGGGTGCGGTGTTAGGGCGATTACTTTCTCTTTTCCTGCTCGGGAAAAAAGAAACAAAAAATTGATCGACTGACGGAGAATGAGGAAGCTGCAACTCCCTCGTACATAAATTCTCCGTCGTCGAGCTGTATATTATGTATATCGTTATTGTCCTTGTACATTGTTTCGATTGCGCAATCGGCTCGATTGTCACTAGAATCTTTGTGCGGACGGTTTATCTCTTCTTCTTTCTCTTTCTAAAAAAAGCGTTTCTTCTCTTGTTTAGTTACATATTGTCAAAGTTACGGTGAAGGCTCTCCCGGTGCTGTCGACCATTGTCACGGCAAATTGGCGCATCGTCTTTGCTCCGATATTACATGAATCATCGAACCGCGATCGCAATCAACGTTTCCTGTCGGGGATCTCGATTATCATTGGAGTTAATCGCCAAACTAGAGTTAGTACAACACGTTGTCTATGACAATTCGCTAATCTGGTGGCATATCCTTTGTGACAATTAGTTCAAAATTGACAGCTGGGAGATTTAGAGCTTCAATATGATCAAATCCAAGTAATTGTATAACAATCAAAATCAGTTTCTGATGGAAACTCAATACTTTTACTTTGAATTACCTTGCAGAATAATTCACGTAACTAAAGATCGACACGCGCGTCAAATTTCTAACCGATCGCTACCATCAATTTCTGTTTCAACGTATATCACAAAGGACCACCGTTACAAACGCAGAGGATGAAAGTACCGACGCTGGGGCTATTCACAACTATGGTCATATCAATCCAGGTGGATATGCAACTTTCGTACCAAACACCTGCGACCATGAAAACCCAGTCGGTACCCCCATCATCCCTTGACCCAAGATCCCCCGACCTGTACATATAATAACAACCGGCGAGAGCCTTTAACTGAATCGTTAGTCATGAAGGTTCTTGCTGAGTAGTAGACTGTTGTGCGGCCCAGACAGATGCCTGATCAGCTCGCTTTGGCTGTCGAAGCTCAGCGAGCAAAAGCAACACGAGAAGGTGTTATCCGGCGCCGCTATCACCCCCCGGTGCACCGAGCATAGGTGCTTCAACAGGTGGGCTTTCTGCTTGAACATGGCGACGCATAGCCGACAGGCAAAGGGTTTTTCGCCCGTGTGCACGCGCAGGTGGGTCTTCAAGTTCCAAGACATGCCGAACTGCTTGCCGCAGTACTGACAGCGGTATTCTCGTACTGGAGCGGATTTCGGCGAGTCCTCGGATGCTGTGGTTGGTGGGGGACGCGACGGAGGTAGTGTCCAGGCGCCCCATGGGGGTTCCAAGCCTCCGGCGGTTGCTGGGTCGGCCGAAGGCGGTCGGTGGATTGATATTGGTGGGGTCATAGATCGGTCCTGCTGTAGGTAGAACATTTTTCGTTATTGTATTTGTTATTGAGAAATGTATACGACTAAGTTAGCAAGCGAGAACACTCTTTATTGAATATTTATAGTGTGTTACTCGTTTTCGTAATTTGTCGTATATTGTAACTTGTTAGTTTTTCAATTTTAAAAATAACAATTATCTGATGTTTTTAACATTTTTGCCACAAATAGATTTTTAATAATTCTAGGATAGGAAATGACCCTGAGTAATATTCGAGACAAATCCCACTGCAACCTACACTTACGGATATCTTTATCTCAAACTTTGAAGTATTCATGGTTGCCATTCACCAGGCGCAAGTATTGTACGTAAATGTAAAGTATGAGAAACTTTCATCGATGCGTGAAGTACTTACGAATGAGTATTAAAAAATCATTAGTAATTTGAGTCTTTCGTAATTATACCTCTAATAACGATAAATATTTAATAACAAATGATGAAAATATCTATAAGCATCAAATTCCGATGCAAACCCCAAATAGACATTGAAAAACGCACTTTTTCCAAACAAACGCTTAGTAATAAATAAATCAAAAGGGTCAACTCACTAGACTCACTGGAAACGGTGGCGCGGACACGCTCATGGCGAGCGGCGCTTGTAGTCGCCTGGGCGTCTCGAAGCCGGGATTGTAGGGCACGAAGGCTGGATTCTGGGCGGGCGAGTTGTGAAAGCCGGGCCTACGCTTTCGGTGCGGCGTCACCACGTACGCCTCTGCCACCGGCATGGGCAATTCTTCGGGTTTTCGTTTTCCTGCCGATTCGAGACCCAGAGCTAACCTCGCGTGCAACTGTCGTCTTCGTTCTTCCTGCTCGTCGATCGACTCTCGTCGCTCGAGCGGCGTCTTATCGTGTCGGAAGTTAGACCTGAAGAAGTCAATTTCCATACTGATGTAATATGGCGGAAGATTAGTTAGATACAGTGCATTGGTAGTGACGTGTGGTGTTTGGTGTGTTATTATACACATATAGTTAAGTGATTGTAAGTTGGATAAATCGAGAGTGTTCTATTTTAATTAGCACAATCGTTAGAGAAGATTTCGTAGGTTTTAAAAATCGTGTAAAATTAAGGGGATGTGGAACATCATAATTAATCCAGGAAGGAAAATACCCATGGGTTGTAAATTTAATTATTTTTGAAAATGCAACCAATAAAATCCGTCCTATCACCTAAAAGATAAAACATTATGAGATTAAAGATAAAAAAAAATTGATCAGGTTATTAAACGGGAAAGTTATAAAAACATCGATTGAAAATCAACGTCTGTCCATACTCGAGTTACACTACTTCTATGTATCTAATATAGAACCAAATATTAAGCATTTCAATTAAATTACAGGACAAGGTTTTAAAGGTTGCATTTTTCAAATTAAATAAGGACGTCGTGTATTCTCCTTTTATAAAACAATTGCATACATTATAGGATTCTCCATTAGATTGGCGTATTGAAAAAAAATATATGCCGGTATTCTACATCCCCTTAGCTCTACTCAACCATATTTTATTGAAACAATCGATTCGATCGTTACCTTTGTTGGTCCCGCGACTGTTGATCTCTCGTCTGCTGCGACGACGAGGACTCATTGCTGCTGGTCTCCCGGTACTTGCCGGTCTCGTCCAGACAGCCGCGCAGCGACGTCTCGAGCTTATGTACAATGTCCTGCGAGTTCTCGTTGTTCGCCGACGCGCCCGAATTGATACTAAGATTGACGGGATCAGAGCTGTCCCTTCGCCTGGGTGGCTCGATGCTGCTCTCGCGGTTCTCGGATTGGCCACTACCACTGCCATTACCACCCGTATCGGTATTGGTCGTTTCTCCCTCGATGCTCTCCACGCCCTCGACGTCGAGTTCAGCTTCAGCTTCGTCCTCGTCTTCGCCACCATCCTCGGTCTTTATCAGTACCGAGCAGCAGTCCGCTGGGTTATTCGTTTGTCTGGAAATGTTTCATTGCCGTAAGTATCATACTTGCGTTTTATATAAATGAGAGAGTTTTAGGTAACGTGGATGGTTCATTACCTGTCATATTGTGACTCGTAACTGTCCTGGCCCTCTTCCGAGGGCTGTGGTGTGGGTATTCTTTCCGGTTCTGAGCTGGTCGAGCCCTGTGACTGGTTCGACTCGAACAGTTCCGATTTTATTTGCAGCAGCTCGAATAGTTCCCTCAGCGGCGTCAGTTCCGTTGACTGTAAATCACAATTACAAACGAATCATATGAGCAATCAATCATACGAGATATTCACTCGCGATTTGCTTTTATATAAAGGATAATTTCGATCGATTTTAAATGGACTTCCTTTTCACACAGCGATAATTATAATTGTGAGAAAAAACATAAACCAACGCGCGTGCGAGTCAACTTCCTCTCTCTCTTTAAGAAAGATACTAATCAGAACAAGTTTTTCCATATCACCTGACTCATTCCAATGATTCAGAAATGGTTGTTACAGAAAAACATATTATTACATCATCGCATCGTCGCAATTCTATTAATTTAATCGCGAACAATAACAATAGCAACGACTATATACTTACGGGTATCAGAGCCTCGCCGTTGTAGAGAAACTCGAGCAGGTGGCAGAGCTGGGTTTTACGCACGCCCGATAGATGAACCACATGATCGAGCGCCGGATTCCTCAGCAGGGTTGCCAGCAAAGGCGAGGCCGCGGCGAGGACAACCCGGTGAGCCCTGACGACGCTGCCATCGTCACAGGCAAGGGTGACATCCACATGGCGGTCACCACTGTACCAAGCCCCGACCTCTGCGGCCAGGGTCGCCGGGTGCTTGCCGTAATGCAGCGTCAGTAGCCCGTCGGCATACATCGTCTGCAAATGCGAGAGTTGCTAATACGATGGTTTTAGTATTTTTGAATAAACTTTTGTTGAGGTGTGGGGGGAAAATATTCAAGCGGCGGAAGAAGAATGATATAGTTCAAAAGCTTGCGTAATTTAATTTTCTAAAAAGTTTTTAATAAAGTAAGCGAAAAACTTTGTTATAAAGCGATTTTTGCGTATACAGGATAAGTTAACAAGTATTATATCCTTACATGCCCAATGATGCCATACGACATCATCTTCAAATCCTTTTCGTCACTAATTATGAATTTCGCGCCCTCGATTGTCCTTTGATATCTACGCCATCATCGTCGCACAAGTCCTTATCCCTAAAAACAGACGAAAAAAACAATTCATTAGATAATTGATTTTTGCAACATACATATAATATATATGATCAATGAATTACAATGCAATCCGCTACGTCAACTCTAACATTCCATGCACATCATACCAGCCATACTTAACCGCTAGAAAGTCGCAATATACATCAGCCAATCTACTTGAGAAATATATTTCGTTGAATCTTTTTGCGCTCGAAAACGCGCGCATAATATGAAAGTGATCGAAATAAGCGTTGCGACAGGGCAATTGTGGAAAGTTATGCAAGCCGCGCGCGCACGCGCAAACTCCAAAAAGTCTAGACTTTTCCATGGAAAGATGAAAGTCCGCGGCGTGCGTCAACCGCCCCAATGTTAATGCATGCGCACAAATCGAGCGGTTCCCCGGTACGGGATACAGACTTGTAAATTTTCAAAATAAATTACATAAATAAATTTAATGTTCGCGAGTGCTGGGACGCTATGTGTGTGTGTGACTTTCTTCGGGTCAGACCAGATTGAGATAACGAGAGAAAAAGGGGAAAAAGAGACACGAGAACCAGTTGACGATTCGCAGTATATACGTGTCCCTTTCAATGACGGCGGCGGCAGTGCGCGCGCGCGATTACGCGCTACGTTCTCAAAAGGTCTGACGGGGAGCTGTTGTTGTGGTGTGTATAGTAGAGTGCGCCAAATTTGGACTTATGCGAGTGAATTAAAATTAATGCAGGAACGATGGTTGGAGGTGAGAATAATTGGTTGGATAGTTGTAGTTTAGTGTAAGTTGGCCGAAACCAAACAAACGTTAATTTTTAGTAAATTTAGAAAATTATTATTATTATTATTTAGATTTAGATGCTTTATAGATATCACGAAAAGTAGGACGATATAGAATTGCTGGAATAGAAATAAAATTATAGTTTACTATCTAACGATCTATGCTGATTTATCATTATTTTAATCTGATTTCGATGTTGGGACGGGATACTTCGGAGGTGAATGTCTCGCAAGAGAGTTTTCTAATCTCATCAGGCTTTATTGATAAAAATACGATAGTTGAAATTTAAATGACTGAAAAAATTAAAAAATGATGATTCCAAAAACAAACAATATTTACCAATATATTTAGTCTCATTTGGTGAAAAGGTTTTTACCAGCAGCACCAAGATTACGTACACACATAGTCAGAATCATAACATGATTTGTATACAATCATAATGTTGATTACATTATTGTAACGCCTATTTCAAATCAGACTTCAGTAAATCTTATTTAAATATTGGGTGTTCTCTATTTTATAGTTTGTTTCTTTATCTATAAAATTTTTAATACTTTGTAAATCAATCATATGCGAATTATTACTTAAATGTAATGATACGAATGATACAAATATTATCTTTTTGATAGTGGAACTAAATTGTCTTTTGGTTCTTGATTTTTTTTTTAAATTTGACATTTAAATTTTGAAATAGGAAGATGTTAGAAAACTCTTTAGATATTAAAAATATGTATTTATTGTAATAATTATGCAAAATCGGTTTGTCAAAAATAAGTGAGAACAACAAATATAATCAGATCTTCAATTGATTTCAATTATTACCATTGAAACCATTTCAGAAACTCGCAAAAATGTCAACCTATTCCATCACCATATTATGCTCAACAACAAATCCCTATCTTTATCTTATAACTCTACGAATATTCACAACCATACTAAAAACCCTATACGACAACCAACCCACCCTCGTTCACGAACCTCACACTCTCCTTCCTATCTCACCTTCCAACCCAACTGATTCCTCTTTCGCGTCTCTTTTCATTTCCACCTCTCGCACACGCCCGCGATGTGTCACGCGCTCGCCGCGCCGTGGAGGATAGTCCGACCTTCGCCGCCGCGCTCGCGCGGTTGCAATGGGAAAGGCGCGCACGAGAGAGAGAGAGAGACCTTGGCTAAGAGTCACGCAGCGGGCGAGCGAGCGAACGCCGCCGCGCTTCCAGGAGAGCGCATAACTTCCCGCAGCCGCGGAATACGTAATCCACCGCCGCCGCGGAGAGTAGGAGAGACACCGCGTAAGCGCGGTAGACGATGGTGCAATTGATTAGAGGGACAAAGGAGAGCGATAAAGAGGTTTACATGATTTGGGTTGATTATAGAAAAGTTTTGTAAAATTTTTGTTAACGTGTTTATGTGTGTAGGATGAAACGATGGGGTATATGCGGTTAATTTTAGCGTATAATGATGACTGCAGTGGTATATTCACAAAAGCTAGCAGCAATGAGTCATCGTCCACTTCATTTTAGAAAGGTCTACTTTGCTAGCAACCGTCCGCGTGTATAATTTCGATCCGGCAAGGTCAGTTTTAATGAAACTTTTTGAAATTATACACCTTTCTTTGAATACAAAAGGTTACGCATTATATATCCCGTCATTTTTGTTCTCTCTCTCTCTCTCTCTTCACCTCTAAAAATGAAAACGTTTCTAAACCTCCGCGTTTTTCAGAATTAATCTCCGACGGTGTGTGTTTCTATATCCTACGAAACACTTTCAACGTTACGTAAAAAAAATAAATCCTAGCATCGAGATACTCGAAAAGGATGCACACCGAGCGTAACGATCATCGAGACCGAGAGAAAAGAGAATACTACACGCGCACATCACAGTGCGGGCAGAAAAGTGGTTTCCGCAAACTGGTCGTATATAACGACTTTGCTTTGCGCGTTCAATAGCAAAAAAACACACAATTTTCATCTTTTTTTTTTTATTTCACCGCATGCAAAGAGAGAGGGACAGGTCTGACGCGTACCGCATGTCATTTCCTATTTGCGTCGCGCTCGCTCACCGACTACCTATACCTTCTCAAATTCAAGATCGCATCTCGGCGCATCGATCATTATACGAGAAAAAGAGAGGCGGAGAGGAAAAATCTATAGCAATTATACATACGATATCCCGGAGTTTCATCTCGAGAAATTGATTGACGACGATCGGGCGCGTATAGGTGTAGAGTCAAGGCTTTTATTTTCATTTCGCGATGGAACTGCCAGATAGACAATGTAATAAAAGCGTAGAACACGTGTTCGGGCCGTTATGATAATCAAAGCGAGAGAGAGAGAGAGAAACTCGCGCGGACGCCCGATATAGCGCCGATGCATACATAATGAGCTTATCGATATGATCTGAAGAAGAAGAAGCAGCAGTAGGAGCAATTCGAAATTACTTACTATTTTCAGATACAATAGTCTCGCGGACAAAGGAGAATTTTTTGTTCTTCCGACCACAGCGCACCTCTGTGGCAAGATTCCGAGCTTTTACTCATGCTGTTACCTACTAATTACACATCGCGATTACGATTTCTCACGCAATTCGTCACTTTTTCTCGGTTTCCTATACAGCTAACCCTCTCCCTTCTCTCTCTATTTTACCAACGCATTACAAAATTTCACGCACAATTCCCACGCGATTTCACCGAAAACTCTGCGGCCGTGAAAAATCGAGTCATTGCAATCTTATATCGAAAGCGCAGATAGAGAGATACGCACCGATGCCAGTAAGTACCGAGTTGTTTGCCTATATTTATTGCCAAACTGGTCCTCGGTCATGGTCGATTGTTCCGCGCGAGGAAGGGAAGGAAAGTTGGGCGTTAGATATATATGTGCAAATCCCATCAAAGTTGCGACAAAACCCGAAACCTCGATTTGAAAATTTTTTTTGAGCACACCTTCGGTGCCCGGTTTTTCTTGTTCCTAATAGTATATAAAATGAAGTTTCACAGTCGTACTGCGTCCATCGAGTTACCAT
>UXGD01006572.1:0-12276 GCA_900474315.1 Torymus auratus
TTACCTAAATTTAAGATTTTTTAGCAATTTTTGACCGTAAAAAAATATTTAATCAAATAAATTGGATACATACAACTATTCAGTCAATAGCCATATAAAATACCAAAATTTTAAGCCCTCTCCCATTAGAATATATGCAGTTCCTGAATCTGGAGTCGACGGCAGAGCCAAAATTTTGAAATGGCCATATCTTGAGATATAATAAATACAATTGATTATTTATTGCTGTTTTTCTTAAATATATATCTGATAAATAGTACTAATGAAACTCAAATATTTTCATGGAGCCAACGTAAATCGGATACGCAAGCTGTGACGAGCAAAGTGTGGAAAAACGAAACGTCCAGTGCGTTCGCTGAAGCTGGAAATCGGTGTGGGAAGTTTGGTCAGTCGAGTCGTCGTTCTCGTTGCCGCCGCGCCAAGGCGGCAGAGCTAAGGGGCACGAAAGCGAAATTCGATTTGGCCCCTGCTGCTGCGTTCGAGCGAAGTTTGCAGAGCCGCGCTGACGAGATTAAGAGCAACGAGTGAGGGACGCGGACGTGCGTCCAAGCGCCGTTCGGTTAGGAGGGAAATGAGGCGGGCTTAGCTCTTCGCAATGGTTGTGTGTATTTTTTTACTGCTAGTTTGAGGGATGTTCATTGAGTTACAAAAGCTCGTCGATGATTTCTGGAGATGGATTTGTTAAGAGATTGTGACATTTTTAGTAGATGATTTGGATTAATTTTGATAGAATATAATAAAAATTTAAATAATTGATTTCTTTGTTTAAACAATATTGTTGCTAATACTTTCTTGATAACATGATTTCATATTTAAGGTTATTTTATAAGTAAGTTTTTAATAGAATTTGGAGGATACCAACGGATACATAGTAAATGGATGTTTTGTGTGGAGCTTGTTAAAATATGTAATTTAAAATAAAATTTGATCCACTGAACTGAAGAGCAAGTTGAAATAAATAAGGGTTTCCTAAAATAAGTAGAAAAATCAAGATTTCAGGCGACATTCAGTAGTAAAAATTAGAAAAAATTTCATAAATGAAATTTGTTATTCTAATAACCAATTGGCAATATTAATTGCCGAAATTATTAACCCAATAGGGACAAGTCCCGGAAATTTTGGTAGTTTTCTCACCCGACCGTGACAGCCAAAAACAGACGACGATCACTGCTGCCACTCGACTGCACGGGCGCAACTCCGTGCGGTGAGATAGAAGGAAAGTCCACTTTAATTTGCAATTTAATTAGAAACTCCGCGACAAAAGAGACGTTGCTGCCGACGTGTCGCACGCTAGAGTCCAGGCTCCTCCATTATGCCTGATTTTTCCGCGAGCGCGTCTTTTTCTCCCGTAATGACCAGCGGCGCTCGTTTCCTCCTTCGTTTGTAATTCGCTTTGACGCGACGCTTGCGGCCACGTTAACGGAAACCGACGAACGGAAGAGGCGAGCAAGAGAGAGAGAGAGAGAGTGAGAGAGAGAGAAAGAGGGAGGCCAGAGACAGAGAGGGGGAGGAGAGAGGAGTTTGACCGCGCGACGAATTGCACTCTCGACGGTGAAGTTTTTGGAATATGCAAATCGTCGTGTGGCGTCAATGGCAAATGAAACTGCTAGACGGCTTTAATTAAACCGACTGACTTTTTATCATTAAATTTATATATCGTTCTTTTGAATCTAAAACATACATAAGCTCATAATTAGTGCTCTTTTTATTGTATTATTATACAGGAAAGTATGTATTTCAGATAATTTTGAATCGTCAGAAATAGTTACGGAAAATCGGTCTTTGCATACTCAAAAAGTATTGATAAAATTGTTATATTATTTGTATTAGTTTCTAAACTAGCCCAAGCTAATAATTAAATTATGTTATTTTGCAATAAATTGTGCAGTAAAATACAAGTCGATAATAATGGAGGTAGTGAAAGTCAGTTTTTCATACTTCATTTTGTTGTTTCAAATGACAAAAGTATACAAACTTATAATTCTGCTTGCATATTTTATATTCATCCAACTTCGTAAACTTTTTCTTTCGTACTTTCTTTGGTCTCTGGATTTCGACTTTTTATCTCGTCCCTCGTAAAATCTTCCAGTAAACTTTCCGAAAGAGACTTTTCCCCAAGCTTATTCATTATTTTGACGAAAGAGGCATTCAAACTGGAGGATAGTTCAGTAACAGGGTCACAGTTGAAATATTCTTTAAGAAAAATAGAAATCTGTGATACTTCTGTAATATTAAAATGTGGGTTGAATCCGTAATAAAAAATTGAATAGAGAATTTCTTGCGAATTCACAAAAATATCATATTACCGTAACATTTACAGAATACTTAATATAGATTTTATGAACAATTTGATTCAATGAATAATTTGACTGTACACGAATATATTAGTATATTGTGAGTAATTTGGCAATACAACTTTTTCGTTTTCATTATTTCTCGTCCAGAGAAAATTTTGAATCCCAAAGTATATACGTCGACAAAAGAGCACGAGGCCGTTTTTCTACAAATATATTCTCTAGCGTACCGCTTACCCAGAAACTCGCTTATTAAAGAAAACTCTCGGGCCCAGCGACGCGCGTACGCGCCCGAAAAAATTCCGTTGCCTCATACACGAATTGCTAAAACTTTAGGAGAGCAGACGCGCACGCGCGCGGGACTCGGCAAAGTAAGAACAAAGAATACAAAGCCGGAGCAAACTTTCGCGTCCGCGTCGCGCTTCGTAGAATCGGAAATTATTCCGGATTCCGTGGCGCTCGCGCAGGAGGAGAGACAGAGATAGAGAAAGTTTGAACAATAAGTGCACGGACGGGAGTAAAAAAATATTGGCTGCAGCCCGTGAGGAAAAAGGTAAACAAATGCAGTTTCTCGAGTGTTTGCTTTTTTCGTCTATCGAGAAGTTGAGTGCATGAAAGGCAATGAAATATAAAAGTATTTTAATAAAAGTAGTGGCTTTATTGTAAATATAAACGGACTTTTCAATCCAACGTTTGATATTTTTGAAAAGAATTTATTGGTTTCCATTTATACGTAACATTCCACGAAACGAATATTTCTATAGAATTTTTTCAAGATTTTCGATACGGCTATAGAATAACCGAATCAATTTTCGTATTATTTTTCTATAACTGAAAAAACATTATTTTATCTCCATTTAGAATATATCTTTAAAAAACTCAAATGTATGTCTGTATGATTACGATATTAAGAAATTTTATAAATTTTTTTTACACCATACACACACGCACACTCACGTACGCTCACATATGCAGCTGCTAAAAGAGTTCATTAATAATTTAGTAAGAGGCCTAACATGCAAAAATGAATTTTGCTTTTTGAAAACCTCATATTTTCATACCTCGTGACATGTTCATAAAGAAACCATCGAGACGAACCCTTTCATATACTCGTATTACTCAGCAAAAGATAGATGACACTGAGCTTACATCTCGCTGTCTTTGCACGCGATATCAAGTAGAATTGTCGAGCCGTATATATATATAGTATATATAGCCCTGTCGCCGGTGTGCAGCGCCTCTCCGGAATGAAGTTTATAGTAGGTTTGAAAGGGACGCCCGAGAACACTCGACGAGAAAATAACTTGTCCCCGGGTGGCCAACTCCTCTCTCCCTCTCTTTCTCCCTTGGATAAATAAGCTTCGAGTTCGCGTCCGAACTCGCTCAACTTGCCAACCAGAGGAGACGTACACTTGAAGATTGTACAAGCGGTTGTGGACGCTGCTGTCACAATTTTTGTCAGCAGAATAATTTTGCTGTTAACGCCTGTCATAGTGTTATTGTTGAGAATAATCTTATAGAAGGAGACTGTAAAATCACTAAAATTTATCGATGCATGGTACATTAGAGCTTTTTTCTTCATTGTTTGGATTATTGTACACCAAAGGTAGGGTTTACGGGGGATTACAATTTAAAGACATTTTACGTGAGTTGATACTACTAAAGCTCCTTGTGCCGTGAAACGTCGCTAGCCTTTTTTTCTTGATCCGATAAGTCTTATGCGTATTTATATACGTATACATGTCTACTTACCAGCCTTTTGAAATCGTTGAATCTTATCCGCTTGAGCTTGACAGCTTTCTGTACTGCTATTTTGTAATAATATACCCAATTCTTAACACAGAAGTTAGTGGACCATTTACATCCAGCCAAAAATGTATTTTATTAGTGTCTATTATTATTTATTCGTGAAGAGAAGAACAATGGTATAAACTAGTCGTACAAAAGAAAATAATTTAAAGTTATCTATTCTGTCTCATCAGATTTCCTACAATTTGTCAGATTTTTTCTACAATTACATACCATTTTTATATAAATATATTCTCTTGTAAAATAGCTTTTACGTGAGCTTTTTCAAATTAAACTGGATGAAGGCCTTGTACAAAAAATCAACTGAAACACAATACATCAAACTTAAACTAACTACAAATCGCGTCCCGATAAAAAAAAGGTTCAACAACCAACGTCGTGTCTTTCAAAACTGAAAACACGTGCGAAACTTCGCACGTGTAGAACGCCGCGATGGCTGTTATCTCTGAGAAAGGTCCCCCGGCCATAAATTCGGTTATCGGTTCGTCCGAAGCATTCCACTCTCTCTATCTCTCTCTTCCTTCTTCTCCGTTCCCATAATACATACTCGACCCTCGACCTCTGACCGGTCGATGTGTCATAGTTCCGGGAGGAACGAGGACGAATCCTCGCGCGCTTATACCCGAGAGGCCGACTTTCGTCCCCAAAGCCCCGTGACGCTTCGCGACAATGACGGCTGGTATACTACGTACACGTAAGGAGCGCGAATCTTCGATATTCCGAGTCTGTATGCCGAGGCTATTGCGAGGAGAAGGAGGAGGAGGAAGGAGAAGAGAACGATTGGAACGCACGGACGGACGGATGGTGGACGGGTGGACCGGAAAATTTCCAATATCTTCATTGTGTCATTCCGGTGCGGAGGTCGATCCTTTGTGTGATTGATACTTTTTGGGTTGACTTGCGCTGGAAACGGTTTTATACAGACGGATCGCGCCGCCGGTGCGTATTGTAAGGTGCGAAGTAATATTCGCGACACGTGAAATTTGATCTGGCGAAAATCCGTCTGAGAAATGACCCTTTTCATGCAAAAATAATATAAATGAAAGATTTTTATAATAAAGATTTTTCGAGTTTAAAATTATAAATATGCGTGCAAACATGCATTACTTACATTATCAATAATTTATCACCCAATTATCAAATATTTTCTTGAAATGATGATAATAAAACTTTCGACGACTACAAATAATATTTGAAAATTATAATTTAATGTAAGACCCAACAGTGAAAAGAAAGTACCCATCTTTTTTCAAAATATAAAAATGCAGTCATTTTTATATATTAACTCTAGAAAATAATCATCTTATACTGTTTTGTAGTAAGTAGAAGAAATAAAAACGATTTCCAATTAAAAGATAGCCAATACTTATTAAAAATAATCTGCCAAGTTTATTTCAGTCTTTTATTAATTAAATTATTCTATGCTCCACAAACTACGACCTACTCTCTATTACGTCAAACGTCACTCTTCTATAAATTATTATTTATTACATCTGTGAAGGCGTAAACAGAACTATCAAATATATAAAGTTATAACAACCACAACATCTATATAAAACCCCAAAATCTCAACTCCACATGTCTAATTACCCCCACTGCATCCACACACACTAATCAGAACCTCCCCGATTGAGTTATTCCTTGGAGAAGAATAAACTGGCTGGCAGTTACGAGGCCGGCGGAGTCCCGTATTTTTATCGCCCCCCAAGACTTCTTTACGGTTCCAGCGCAACAACACGTCGTCACGCCCACACCTCGGCGCTGCTATCTTGTCGCGTTCGACTGCGAGTACGCTTTGTAAATCGAGAAACGCGGTAAGTCGAGAAGCCTGCAAAGAAGAAGGGAAGTTAAGTAGTTCGAGTGGCTGGCGTTACAAACGGCTCGCGCCAGGCAACTCGAGCGATCGGGTAACGGATGTATTGAGCGGCGCGGAAGTCTGTAGCTCTCGACAAGCGGGGTAAACAATCGTGTATAGCAGTCGGGCGAGAAAATTGTTATGTTTGTTCTTTGTATAATGTACAATATGTGGAGAAAGTTATGAGTTATGCAGTTACTATTTTATGGTTTAGTTATTTCTATATTATCTTTTCTTTTTTAAAATACGGAGAATTTTCTATCTAAATAGAAGTGTCAATGCGCGGTTCGCGCGCTGTATTGTGAGCCAATCAAATTATACATGTCCATTTCAAATCGACCAATCACAATCATTAGAGGTGAATATCTCCATCCATCTCTTTTTCGTATAGGATATTGGCATTTTGCATATCCCATATCTAGCGAACAAAAATACCTAAACTTAAACTGATTACATTATCTCTTATCACTTTTGAACTTTGTATGGCTTGAATTAAAATATCGATCATTTATTTAAAATCGTAGTTCACTTTATATTATGTAAAAACTTCGATAATAATTGAGAAAATATGAATTAGGAAAACACTCTTACTAAAATCGCATGTTAAAACAACAAATATCCACTCGTATAAATCTTCCATACCATATACACGTCCTTATAAAAACCATTGAAACAAACGCGAAACACACAAACACCCTACCTTCACATGCCCCACGCGCATATATATACTCGCTCGTATACGCGCACCTCGGCTCCACTTCTTGCCTACCGATCTTCCTTTTTCTTACTCTCCGAAGATTTATACCGTCCTCCCTCCCTCTCACAACGTCGTCAACTGCCGATAAGCCGGCCTCACGCGAGTCCAGGGGAAAATAATATCAGCTCACAATAAAGTTATCCGTTGGTTTTTACTACCGCCTGCGTCTCTCTTCTCCCTCCTTTTTGCTCAGGCGCATACATCTATATATATGTATACCACCTCTCCGTCTCCCCCGTCGATTTTTCTCTCCCGCGAAGAACGCGATTTATGGTCCGACGCCGGCTCCGACCTGTCTGCCGCACGAAAATTACCCGCGAGCACACGATGCGCCTCGCTCTCTCATCTTTATTCGCGTGTTATTTAACGACGAGAGCTAGAGCGCCGGCAGTGGCTAAGTGGCCGGCGCGATCGCCTCGTAAAAGTCCGAGCTTCTTTGTGCCGCTATGACGGATGCGGCGGACTCGAGAAAGGGAGGCAACGAGTGCGCGAAGCCGTTCTCTCCGTGCTGGTTTTATACACGGGAAGAGTATGTTTTTTCGACGCTGGCCAACGCGGAAATGCGCCGCTGGAGGAAATCTCTCGAGGTGATGTATCGTGGTGCAGGCGCCGTGTACGACGTCCGGGTGCAGTTGTAATTGATTTCTTACGCGTCTGATGCGTTCCTTGGAAAGTAAGAGGGCTCAATATTTTCCAAACTTTAATCCTATATAATGTGAAAATTGAAATAAACATTTGTCGTAGCAAACAATTTTTCGCAGTAATGATTTTAGAGGGAATGATTTATGGTATTGCAGGAATTCCAAACCTTGAAATTACTTATGATATAACGCAGGTATTTAAATTTAGCGGGTATCTAAATCACTGCAATATCCTAATAACTGTAGTTGTGAAACACCGTATTAATATCGTCCTGAGTAATGCATGGAATATGTCGTCCTCCTAATTACTCAAATTTATCAGCCAATTAAAATGATATTGGCCATTTAGAGTCTAATACCTGGTACAATTTACATTAATCAATAAGAAATACAGTGATATATAGAGTCACTACTTGATGAATAATGAAAATCAGTTCCAGATTTATTACTTCGAATATATCACTGAACTTAAAATTTGAACTTGTCGAATCAACTGAGTGTTTTCATATTCGAAAAATATTAATTTCAATATAATATTATATCAATATACGTGGAAATATCCGGGTCGAAATATCGAAATTTATAAATAGAAAAAAAATACCTGATTATAGTTGGTATAGCGATGGAACGATTATTTCGATAAAGTTCGTCTCAATATTTCTGGATAATTTAATCGAATGATTATAAACACCTAGCAAAATATAAGAAATACGGGAGTAAAATTCATTTGTAGTACTACTTAAGAAGATATATAAATGAAAACAGTAATTTTTTCACCAGCTTCTGTATCTCTTACTCTTGCCATAATAAATAGCTTATAATTAGTTTGTTATTGAAAATTCAAATTCTAGTTTTTCAATTCAAGTCTACTTTTTCGGCTGATATATGAGAGATTATAATGGGAATGGGCGTTCCACCGATCGTGAAAAATAGATTTTTTAGACCTTTTCTAATGAAACAAGTGAATTCTTTGCTACAAAAGATACCAGGGTTCTGTTATCTTTTAATATCTTTATATGTAACATTTTTTATATGTTAAAAGTACACTTTAATCTTTTAACACCCGTTAAACTCCCAAAAAAGTATCCCAAAACGATCAAACATAAGTATACTAAAAAATACTCTCTCGCCGACTTCAATCGCCAAAATAGTCCAGGAGAATTCGGGGCATCCAACTAGCGCAGGAGCGCACCACGCGCGCATCGCCGCCCTGCGGCAAGACGATTCTACCCACGAGGGCTTCCTCTCCTTCCGCAGGCTCGCGCGATCTCAGAAATTCGAGCGCATGCAAAAGCCGGGACGCAGCCACCGCGCCTCTGCCTATAGACCACGTATATATATACATACACCCCGTCTGCGAATACCGCGTGACGAACGAGGCGAAAATTGAGAGGCAGAATGCGAGGGAGCTCGAATACCGGCCGACGAGTATGCGATCGATATATGGACACGAGTGTGGACACGTGTGCGAGCCGCGCGATAATAAGAGTGCCGAGCGAAATGCTATTTTTCACCTATATTATCGCCGTAAATTCGCCGGGACGGCTGCTCCTTAACCCAGATTTCGTTCTCTCTTTCTCTCGCGCGCGCCCGCGGGTATAAAGTTGCCAGTCCCGCGCGGAATATGAGAACGCGACGCGTTTAAATCGGAGCGAAGGGGAGCATGAGGGTGGAATCGATCGTTGAAGATTTTCTTCTGTGTGCGCTCGACGGTAGGCGCGGAGTGCATATACGAGTCCTTGTGAAGGGACTGAGTGGAGATGTGTGTGTGGGATGCACTACTTCGCTTGAATGAAGAGAGTAATGGAGTGGTATAAGGGGTTACTATGGGAGGCTCAATGAACGCTTCGAATAGGCGCCGTTTTCTATGGATCTTCTAGTGTACTCTACTATTTATTGTATTATTTTCCACTGATTCAAACAACATTTATTTAACGATGATCTGTGAGTAAATCATATTTTAAACTTTGAAGAAATTTCATTAAACAATTCGATCATTAGTGGAGGGGATTTGATCTCGCGTATTTTACTACAGAGCTAATGATGCGGGAGAAATCCCGTGATAGTTGCATGCATATTGACAAAATATTCTGTACAATTTATTAAATATTATATTTTATAGTACACAACCCAATTACTTGAAAACAACATACAACAATAACTCAAGTATAGTATTTATCTAAGTAAAATAACTTCAAAACACTCCTACCTCCTAGGATCCGCAAATCGCCCTCCACTTCCAACGCATCCGCGCCCCATCGGACCCTCCGAAAACTATCCTTCAAATTGGCACTATTGTGTGCCGAATCTGGACAAAGCCGTGTATACGCTGAAGAGGCGAACCGCCGCACGTAGAGTCGCTTAACCGAACTTACCGTGTTCCACCGGCTAAACTATCAAAGTCTCGGCAGCGGCCGCGACGTTGCAATTGTCACGTAATCACTTTTCTCTGCGTATCTATATATATGTAGGCGGTATCGTCTCTCTTTCCGCCTCCTCGAGAGATTCGCGTCGCGTAAACTAATCCAATAACGTGACGCTTTAGTTCATGATGAGAGAAAAGCGGGCGTCAGAGAATATTAACGTCGTGCCAGTCCGAGGTTTGCGACCCTGCTTACTTTCCCCTCCAAATTCATTCTGGCTGCTCGACAATGGCCTATTAAACGCGAGCTTGGGGGGAAGAGAAAGAGAGCAAAGCACTTGAGACTTAATATTAAATGCTCATTGTGACCTGCTCTTGCCCGCGATGACTGCTGCAGTTTTTTGTTGGGGTGGCTCTCAAGAATTCGTCGAGACTCGAGCTCATTTATACTTTTCAAGCGGACAAATTTTTTTAATGTGGAGAACGATAATGCATGCCTGAAAAGCGAGGATTAATTTTGCGAGTAGTATAAGAATTTTTTCATACTAAAAACATTGCATTTATTCTTATACGATACTAAATATGTTATTAAATTGCTTGGGATGTAGAGATTAAGAGTACACGTGTATGGTTCGCACGAAGAGAAAGAAAAGACGGCAAAATGCGCTCAGCAAAAAAAAGGTGTGCCCACCGTGTGACAAAAAGCGACATAAGAGTAATAACAACGAACGCGAGGGGGTGACAATGACGGTAAAAGCTCAGGCCCTCTTGCCTCGGGAAGCACGCCAAAATAAATTTATTGACAAAAGGCCTGCACGGGATCGCGCGAGCACTTTGTCGTAGTAGCGGCTAATGAGGAGCTCCTTTTTTCGGATATGCTGGGAATACTTTTTGCCATTCTCCCTCCGGTCTTTTCTATTTGCATGAACGTGAGCTTGTTTTTTATTGAGGAAGAAGTTGCAGGGGACGGAGATGAGGACAGTGGGAATGAGAGTTGCCTTTCTCCGTGGTGACGATGCGGCGTTATTTCGGTCTTGTTCGTACGTTGTTTGCATGGGATTAAAAGTGGCATGGAGAATGGTGAAGTCTCGGAAGAACGAGTTGCTATTAACGAGAAAAATGAAAATACGGAGAGAGGAAAATGAAAAAAATTGTTGATTTACATTTATGGTGATTATTTACTTGAAGTAATTGGTAATTTATATAGGAAAAGAATATATTATAATTATTCATATTGAGAGATAACGTGTTGATTTTAAATTTCTAGAAGAAAACTGTCAATTAATTCCGTTATACAAATAAATATGTTCATGAGCATAATTATAGGAAATAAAAATAATTATTAGATAATTATAAATAAATTTCGTATTCTATTGACAATTATTTTATATTAGTGGAAAATTAAAGTTAGAATCAACTTATTTCATATCAATTTTTTATTCTTTAAATCACAATCATATTGATTATTTTATATTCATAACTATATTCTTCAATAACACTAGCGCATATAATAATAATTAGAGTAATTGAGGGACCTTGGTAGTACTGTAAGTCATATTTACTCCCTTGTCACATCAAAACATCAGTACATTTCTTTAATTTGTCTTTTTATTAAAATATATTTGATACGTTTCACAGACATTTACAAGCTGTATAGTTCGTACTGTAAAAACGATGGATTGATTATTGGAAATCGCAGAAACAAACATCTATTCTATAGCTTCTTAAACGAGCCCATAAAACCCCCGGTACTTTAATTCGCTCCAAACAGCGCCAGCAAGCAACATCGACAATACAACAATAAATCGCAATCAGTCCTGACAGTGCAACAACAGTATAAAACTCCCTCAATCGCTGCACGTACTGCACACGCGGCATGTCCCGCGCCTCGGTCCTTTCCCTTTTCTCAGAGGCTCGCGCGCGACACACTCGTAAAAACGACTCCACGGAATCATCGGTGCTGCGCGCGCGGACACCTGTCGTCGTTCGCGATAAAATCCCGGCGACAAAGACGTGAGCGGCATCGAATGATCATCTACATTCATTTCGGGACGTTTACGAGCTGCGTGCCAGTGTCGCCTGAAAAGACCCTCTTTTGTCAGACTATATCGCGTGCATTATTAGCGAGTGGAGGAAAAAGTTCCGAGGTAGAGGATTGAAAGTAGAGGTGATTGACGTTACACCGAAATAGCATGATAAGTTTGTTAATAATTGAAACGAGTTATGAAAGTTTGCTGCAGTGCTACCGGGACATTATTGAGTTAGCGTTTCTTCGGAAGATTCGTGATTTATTTGGAACGTTATACTTATTTCGTTAACTGACTCGGTCTTGCGACAGGATAATTGGATTGGTAATTTAAAATCTCATCTGATAAAATATTTTTATTTTAAATATTATTACAAGATTTTTGTAGTTTGTCACTAAAATAGAAATTTGATTTACCGTAAAATAACATTTTTATTTCACAAAGTACACGCATTATATTGTTACGTGTGGATACACGTACGAATATAGAAGAACGAAATAAGCAAGGCGTCCAATTACAATATGACGCCGA
>UXGD01006573.1:0-12275 GCA_900474315.1 Torymus auratus
TTGTAGACTCATTTGATTGGTCTATATAGTATAGGCGCCAAAATATAATACGTCTGAATTTTCAAGATTGAATTCTTCAGTTTCAGTATTCAAAACTGCATTATTTTATTTATCAAACTTACGTTATTATCGTAAAATTTAAACTCAAACAAACTTTCAAATTAAAACTAACTTGATCATGTTCATAACCTCAAACATAAAACATCAATAGATAAATGATGTGCGCAAAGCGCGTTGAACGTAGTTAGTGTATATAAAATAGATACTATATAAATCATTGTTTTATATTTATTACAATTTCATATTTTATGTAAAAGCATCAAATATTTTATGTGAATAATAACTAAACTGAGGTAAATTTTGATTATATAAAAATATTTTTCAGAGCAAACATGATTTACAGTGATAATCATGTTTCAATCAAGATTTAAATAATAATAAAATTTAAAAATCCATACACTGCGCAAACGAGATAGGCAAGGAGGGAAAGACCAAAAAGAATTTCTATTATGTATATTCGAATGTTACTTTACAGTTTGAATGCAGCTCGTTAACTAAATATTTGAATTGAAATCAATTCAGGAATATGTTCGATTTACTTTGTTACTTTCTCTATATAGTTTGGATAAAAATATTTAATAAAATAAGAGAATATCAGTTTACGATTCACGGAAATAACAATATACGAGGGTACAGTGCGCCTGAATTTACCCAGTAAATCATAAAAAATGAATGCACCGAGCGTATAAAGTCCATTTCGCTTGCAAGTTGAGTTGAAAAATTTATGCAAAAATTCTTCATCCAAAAAGCTCGAAAGAGTAGCGCTAAAATCAAGATTTTTTCCCTCTCGCTCTTAGTCGTCTCTCCACGGACAAGTCAGCGGCAGGCGCAGGGTCGAAACTCTCGAGAGCGACGCGGCAATGTGTTTTCCGCGATCGCTCGCGCGCTTTCTCTCTGTACCTACTGCGCGCCAGATGTAGCGGGCGAGCTATTAATATGCAGATCCTATTTCTGTTGCCGGAGTGTTTACAAGTTCGCCGCTGCAGTTAGCGGAAGTGCGGTGAATCATTGAGAGCCCCGCGCGGAGTTGAGCGTATGCATGCGCGCGCCGTGTGTCGCGCGCTCCATTGCCGCCGAGAAATATTGTTATATGCAATTTCGATTGAGAGGGAGAGAAGACGGCGACGGGGAAATTTTGCGAGTCGAATGAAAAGTGGGTTTGTAGGTGGATAGAGTGTATTTTGATGTTATTAATTGATTTTGGGGTTGGGTATAGAGCGGGTATATGATTTTAAGATTTTTTGAAAATTTCATTACAATTTCGTACTAAAATTTCAATTAAGTATAAGTATTAAATTATTTACAAATTTAATTACTTATATAGGATATTTGATGTCGGTAAACTATTCTGGTAGTTACTTGAAACAGAGTTTAGTTAGTACAATGGCTTGCGAAACTTCCTATAGTTATCAACAATATTAATTAATAATGACTGAGTTAGTCTGTATTATATACCTACTATATCTGAAGTACAAGTTTTGGAAAGGTGATTTAGCATAATATGCACCAATCCAATCGAAATAGCCTCGGGAGTCTATATTAATAGAATATATTAATATAATTCTTAATTTTCATATTAAGCAAATTGATCAATTATTTTGCTTATATTTATTATAATTTTACATCTTAACTTTAAATATATGTTTATTAAATGATTATTAAGGGATAGCTTCAGCTGAATAAATATTCAAATCGCATGGATACTTCCAGAATCTGGAACACGAATCCAACAACAGGTCAAAGTAGTTTTGGCAAGTGCCACCGAGCAGTGGTGGCAAAGGTACGATACGATTATGCCCCCGCGCATAATCGTATGTAAATAAACTATTCCAAATGGATATATGTCAAAAGAAACTTTGTTAATACATGTAAATGATTTTTTAAATGCATAGAGCATTAAACTTGCGTATATATTATTTAAAATCTTTCTGAACTATACGTTGAACATTGTTTTGATACGTATATGGATATTATGAAAGGCATTAAAAATACGCAATAACTTTGTAAGGAAGGAAAACTGAAAAAGTCGGAGAGCGAAAGAGAAAAGTTCTCGGGAGCATGCCTTCGCAATTTCAAGCGCACAATGTGATCTCGCTGAATATCTAATGCATTTCGTTGTGAGAGACGCTTACATAAACTGTATTAAAATTTTCTTGTTAAATTCAACATCTTTCTATAGTGCTGGGTGAAGTTTCAAGTCGATGTTAAAGATTAAATTGAAAAATTCATGATGATTATTTTACGCGCAAATTTATATGATTCAATTTGATTATATCAAATGTTATTATTATTATTTAGTAATTTTCGTTTGGAAATTATATTTAATATTGAAATATCCACGAAATCCCAAATTGCCTACCCACGATAGCGAAGTATAATGCAAACAAGAGGAAGCTATCATAAGCCGTTTTGATCCGGCTGCAAAGTTTCAATCAGTTGATTTAACTTCGAGCTGAAACGAGACCCAACGAGAAACTTATAATTCCCATGTATAGGACTTCCTAGACAATTTGAAAACTGGATTATGAGATAAACGTTTGATAATATAAAATTCATTCTGAAAACTTGATTAAAATCTTCGTTTTCATCTCAACGGATTCCTTCCTACATTTTCCGTTCTATTTGCCTATATACTTTTATTTTATCGAGTTAAAAGTGTAGATAACCTTCCTCCCCCTTTATCGAATCACCAGCAGTGACAAACATTTCCAGGCGGGACGAAAAACGGGCGTTATCGTGCTCGCGGCGCTTTTGCGCGGCTTAACGGACGACTCAATTAGAAAAGTTATTTCGTTGCGTGCGGCGCTCGGAGAAATACTAGAAGCGCGGGCGCGAAGCGGCCCCTTGAGCAATCATTCGTCGCGACCGACTTGCATGTAGTGTAGCGGCTTCTTCGTAGTAGAGAAAATGTCGAGCTTTAAATTATTTTGAATTTTGATATAAAAATGTAAACGACATTTATATTTTGCGTTCATGCCTTGGGAGATTTGTATGCAATGTAGGTCATACTCAAGCAATTGCAGGTAAAATATTTTTGAATAATATTTATACTAATTCTTATCTCGATTTTTTTCCTGTAAATAATATAATATTTAGAATAATAATAGAATTTGCATTTATATCAAAAATCGAATTATTATTAAATGTCTTATTTCGGTATGTAATAAATATTAACTATAATTTCTATCAAGTCGTCATTAACCAGTTAAAATGTGTTAATTTCAGAGCAATTATGTTTCGACTGATAAACTGTTTTCAATGAAAGTACAAGAAGAGAATAACACATTTTTTGTTAAAAAAGTGTACGTAACAATAAATATACGCTTAATGGTATACTGGCATAGCGCGATATCAGTTGCGTTTTAAATTATAAGATAAACGTTCGACAAGTTTTGATATTGTGACTCCACAAGCTTTCCATTAAGGTTGTATTGGCCATAAAGTCACTGCCAAAAGTTAGTTTTTCACGTTAAAACTGCGATAATTAATTTTGTAAAGCAATATTGATCAATTTTTAGTTATCGTGATCAATGGTATTAATGCAATTGGATCATTATAAGCTTTAAAAATAATAAAACCAAAGCAAAATTGTAAGCTTGACACTATTTGTTTTTAAATCGTAAAAATGCACTAATTTCAACGTAATGACGTGACGACCAATACAACCGTAATTATTTATCAGCTTATGGAATAAACCAGTTTCATTAATTGTAGCACTTCCTTCCTCCCTCAAGTTTCGCTAAAAAATACACTAATTTGCCGTGCAGCAGCATAAAGTTCCCGCTCGACGCGATGGCAACGGCGGCCAGAGACAGCGACGAAAAAGAGGAGGACCGAGGTAAATAAGTAAATGAAGAAGCATCCGCTCGCGTAGCTCCATCGCGAATCGAATTACTTCCTGGCGTCGTCGTCGTCGGGGGTATTAGTCGCCGGTCCTTCGCCGACTTTTGCGACAATCGACGCTAATTGAGGCGCCCGTAAACAGGGCATTTCTCTCCTCGTTTGTTTACCCTCTTAATGATTCGCCATCGCGGCTTTTTCTTCCCCCAGGACTACTCCATTCGGTGGAGGCGAGACGGCGTGCGGTGGTGGTAGTTGCGTTGTAGTGGAGCGAGAAATTGCTTTGTTTGCGTTAAATATTTTCAGGAATGCGGAGGTATAAATGGCTCTGTTGGATGTGCTATTTAATTTGATCCCCTTATTCCCATTATGTATTACTTTGTAGTTGCTTTTAAATATGTAGAAAGGCGGAAATCTAGTCTAATTACAAAAGGCATTGCTATGTATTAATACATTGAATAGAATTATAGTGGTAAGTATATTGTTAACTTTTATTATTTTTATATTAATTAGTATTATTAACTAATGTTCATTTTAGATATATTACAAGAAAGTTTTAATGTCATCGTCACTTAGTTTAGCTTTTAAGTCCTTCAAAACACATTTTTAAATAAAATTTCAGTAAATTCCTTTAATTGCAAACAGCAAAAAAACAGTTTATTCAAGGACCTGATGTGTGTAAAATGTTGAAGTGATTATGAAAGTACAGGCAAAATAATGTTGAAAGTGGGATTGGTTTGTTCCACACGACTACGTCATACTTTTAGCTTTTATTTTAAAAATATATCCCTTATTCCGAATAAATTTATCCACACGTTTACAGCTGCACACTTTTATACACCCGTCCCTAATTTCCAATATATTTTATTGATCCCGCCTGAACCCGCAAAAGTCAATACAACAAAAACGCTTTCACAATATTGGATTGCCGGCAACTTCTCGGAACAAACAAACGAAAAAGGTAAACTAACAAAGTACAAAACTCATCGATACGCTACGTCCAATCTAAAACTCCTCACAATCTTAGCGGGGTGAAACCCTGCTCGCACTTTCATTTCCGGCAGAAGTTTTTCCGGATCGACTGTGGAATAGAGGGAGAAAGACGAGAACCCGTGCCCAACTTTCGTATCGCGTCAAATGAACTCGGAGTGGCTCTGTCGAACGACGACACGTCGCACGCATCGACAGAGGCGAACTCTTAATAAAGCACATCATAGCCGTTGGGGCGATGTTGTGTCGAAAGATGAGGAATGGCTTTGGGTTGGAAAAGTAGAGAATGATGTTCACCTCGGATGGAGATATTTCGATTTGGATTTTCTTAGCAGGATTTTCGTAAAATGAAAACGTATTTTAAATTAATAATGATTTTGAATTATCTGTTTTGTTTAGTTTCTGAATCGGGCTCAAAAGGAATATGATTTATTTGGCTCTATAAAACATTTTCTTGGTTTTATTTTCATCAAAGATGTTATAAAGTTATTACTTTAGAAATCCTTATTTTTACAAAAATATTCAGATTAAAATGTTTTTAAAATTACTTTGCACTGACTAAAGCTGTTTGTTTTAAAAACTGAAAAAACGTACACCGCATATATTACAAGAATTTAGTTTTGTACTAAATAGTAAAATAGAGATTACTTATCTCTAGAAAAAGCATAATTTGACTAGAGTTAAATGATAAACCACAGTTGTAAAACAACGAATCATGAAAAGTTCGTTATGGGCAGTTGAAAAAGAGAACGTATTTATTTTATATGATGTTATTTTTATTTTTGTGGACTAAAAGTATTATATTGCTTTACCATTTAATAGTCATCAATTCTGTTTTCTTTCTCAAAAAGTAATTTTGTGTCGTCTATGATATTTGTCTTATTATTCAGAAAGGCTTAAATAATGGAAATGTTACGAATTCTGCCACCATATACAACTGTAAATAAATTTAATCTGGAGCATAAATTAGATAAGCCTCCATGTGTGTGCATCCAAGGCTATTTGATTCTTCTACGGGAAATGGGTCGAGGCCGGGAAATTTCTTTATGGGTGCATCGTGTTTGTTTCTAAAGTACCTAATTTCGTTGCTCGGTATTCATAGGAGAAAGACCGAATGTTACTTTACAAGAAACTAATTTAAGTTATAAATGATTTTCCGTTCTGTATATCATAACAGTAAAATCCTGCGAATAAAATTTATACAAGGATATTTGAGCGAACGTATATAGTGGCAACGAGGTTGTAGCCATAAAGCATTATTAAAAGTTGAATAGAAAAATATTTTGTGGTTTTGCTTAATTTTTGTAATCAGTAATAAAATTTACATTATTACTACTAGAATGTTGTAAAATAATTTTGAAATTTGCTTGTTAATTGTTTATTGACATTCTTTATTGTTACATGTAATTCGTTATTGTTTGATTTAAACAAACAATAGACAATGCAAATGTTCTTATATTAATATTTAAAAAAATTAACTAAATACTACTCCTATAAATAGACGCTTTATAAGAAGTAAAACATTTGAAAATTATGCAAATGTTTTATTACATTTCACGACCATAATTTTTTCTTAAAAATCTTATTTGTATTACCTCTTGTAAAATATAAAAATTATTTTAAAATTAAAAATAATTACTGCAGAAATAGAGCAATTAAGAGGGAACGTCAGCTTTTTAATTTAATTAGACTGAATACGTAAAAGTGCTTTTATTTCTTATCTATGTGGGTGTAAGTTGAGTCTACAGGCTTTAATTTTCCGTTACTAAGAGAGGTGTAAAAGGATTTTAGATATCAAAAGTGGAAGTCTTGCTGTAATCTGGGGGTAAAAATTAAAATAAAAACTTTTTTTTTAATTTTATAAATACATAATTGCATAAAATTTATTCGGTTATACATATTCATTTTTCAAAACAAAACGGCCTTTATTTCAATATTAATTTAAATTATTTCATGATTGATGTAAAATTCACAAAAGATACAAAATTAAAATTAAATTTATAAATAACAAAATTATTAGTATTTTATATTTATCATTTCTGGTTATTCAAATGCATGCAAGAATAATAAATACATGTTTCTGTGACATCCACATGTTAAGTGCTGATAAAAATAGCGATTGATAAACTGATAAACTCTGGCAAAAGTATCGACCTTTCCAGTTTAAAAAATAATATTTTCAATAGTATTAGGCACAATTTATTAACCACCAATTTTTCATTGAAACATCGGTCACCTGTTTCATCATGATTGCACCGAAATGGAAAACTGGGGGAAATGGAGACGGACAAAATCAGACGCAGGGTGTGAACAAATTTGCCCACATCGGTAATCTTGAACCCACTCACCTCAAACAGAAAAACTGTGCTGTCGTCCTCCTCCACTCAAGAAAATAGCGTAGCGCACGTGCTGATGCAACAGGGTGTAACGCTGCTGTGTTGCTCGGCGCACCGGCTGTGAATACCAAAAATGTCTCAAGCGAGCGAAAGTTTCAGTATAGTTATACAACACTTGGCGACAGAGTTCACACAGCAGAAAATGACTAATTGGTGCTCTAC
The DNA here is from genome assembly GCA_900474315.1 of Torymus auratus. Taxonomy (NCBI): domain Eukaryota; kingdom Metazoa; phylum Arthropoda; class Insecta; order Hymenoptera; family Torymidae; genus Torymus; species Torymus auratus. Next base: position 7,449 of record UXGD01006573.1, read on the forward strand.
GAACAAGGTGCACCTCTATAAATACACATATATGATTTTCTCAACTTCGCTAACAGACAATCGTTCAAACATCGAAGAGGAAGATGAGGGTTAACAGGTGCCCTGAATCAACATCAGTTTACTCACAGTGCGCGTTAAGTATATCTAAATATACACATGTACATGAGAAGCAACTCCACCCTCTACTAGTGCTGGTATACTTAAACTATTTCAATCTCTCTTCTTTCTCTATACGCACGATCAACGAGTATCACGCGTGGGTGCCCGTGCTCGCACGCCTTTGAGGCGCAAAAAACAACGAGTCAACAACTGCTAGGCCTTCGACAACAATAAATAACACACAGCTGCAGCCACCTACATGCGTGTGTTGTGTACACATAGACACCTGTCGCATGTGCAGAGAGAGAAAGCGAGAGAGAGAGAGGGAGACGCAAGCACACGCGCGCGCGACACTCGCTGCGTCCCGTGGCGCACTAGGTGTTCGCCGCGCATCCCGTATATAGGGGAGCGCGCGGGGGCCGCGGGTGCAGGCGCGTGCGCCGGTCGCAGCTCTCCTTCAGAGAGAGAGAGAGAGAGAGGGCATATATAGCAAGAGAGGCATATAGCGCGGACGTCAGCGTCGCCCCACGTATTTACACGTGCCACGTATGCTGTGGCTGGTGTTTTGCCTTCTATTAGTTGCATGTGACTCGTGTGATTAATTGATTGAGGAGTGTTCGTTGTTCTTGCCGGGTTGAGAAGTGTAGTTTGATCGGAAATAAGCTGAGTTTGGGGTGATTTTTCGGCTATTTTCGTCGGTTGAGAATCGAAAATATGGGTTTTAAAGAGTGGGTAAAATGTACGAGATGACTGAACAAAGGTGGTTTTACTAAGCAGGTTTGTAATTTCAAGTAGTGATGTTTTAACATTTTTTTGAGGGGAACAATTTCAGAAAATAAGAAATTTTCTGAATAGTAAGAGATTACTTAGCGTTTTAGATTCATAAGAAATAAATGGGAAGGAAGAGTAAACAGAGGAACAAAATGAAAATTTTCATCTTTGCATAGCAGTGAATCTTTTCTGAAACAAGATCGCGCTCTCTCGTCTGACAGTACCCGATTTTTTCTACTTAAGCGGAGCACGCATTTTCTTTCCGCAATCTCGCTACTGTTCAACGTGTACATTAAAACATTTAAAATATGCGAATGAATAATAAGTGCTCAATTAGATCAAAGTTATTATCAATTATTCAAGTTTTCTTTATAAAATTTAAATCTAGTTTTGTAGGCAAGAAACAACATCTGTAGAATAAAGGACAATAATAAAAACAAAGTCTGTTCAAAGATATCTTTCTCAATTGTCTATTAAGAAGGTATTTTTTGAAATGTAATATTTAGTTTCTAATGTATTGTGCTAAATAATTTACCTTTGCATTATATATGAATGGATGCAAAGCCTTGCAAAAGTATATACCTATGTAATGAGTGGGGTAATGAGGGTATACTGTGTTTTGTGCACATTTTTTAAACTAATACATGAATTAAAATATTTAAAAATTTTAAAGATTAAAATAGACTTTTTATTTCTAAATTGATATTTATAAATATACGTTTGAAGTTTTTGTTGATTTTTCATCTAATTATCTACGATTTAACGCTACGTTTGTGTTGACATGAATATTTTATAAATCTTCAACTACGTAACTGTACACTCTGTGAACACGAAAATGAAAAATTCTTTCATTATTTTAAGGCTTTGCCTATTACAATAGAAAATGATTTTAAAATTTCTGGCGCAATTTCAAGTTACTTCAAAAATTGAAATCGCGTATTGTACTACCGTAAACTCTCGCGTTTGCATTTTTAAACTGTTCGCCAACGCCAGGCTCACGCGTAAAGGCGAACAGCATGCAGATGAAAGTAAGAGAAAAGCGCTTTAATGCTATCCCAGTCGTGGTTTTTACCTCACCAAGCTTCTTTCCTTCAAAGTTCGCGCAGGCCTTTGTCTTTGATGCCAACGCGTTCGTGGATTTTCGCTGGCTAAATGAAAGCGCAACGAAGAGTTTTCTGCTGGAGCTTTTTTTCTTTGGTGTAACAACGAAGAACTCATGTTTGAAGTCAACGGTTTGCAGGAGTTGAAATTTAGGCTACCTCAAAGGAGGTAATTTTTGTGTCATTTCTTGAGATGAAGTTTTTTAATTACTTTGAATTGTTTATGCTGTAGAGTAAAAGCGCTTTAACAACTTTATTCTAGTCAATAAAAAAATTATTTTTTTCGACTCATGCATGAAAAAGGCCCTTTTTCTGCGTAGAAAAGTGAATGGAAAATCGAACATTTCGAGCGTCTAGCGAGGCCTCCCGCAGTAGCGGGAGAAAAAACGGGAGGAAGAGAACATAGTCTCCCGTTATGACGACTCGATATACCCCATCCACTTTTCATGCAAAACATGTCCTATTCCTGCACTTATTAAAAAAAAAGTACTATGTGTAACGAGGGAGTTATTGATTTTTTCAGACTCGGATGATGATTTTGAGCACTCATGCAGAATTTTGAACGGTACTCTTAGTTTTTCATCACTCTTAACCTTACGAACATCACTTTTTGCAAATTAAACTATCCGAAGTCCATTATAAAAGATGAAAAAAAAAGAAATTTTGAAATAATTTAGTTTTAAGTATAGACTTTCAAATTATAGGCAAAACTATCTTATACAAAGTTAATATTGAAAAATAATAATAAGCTGTTCTCGTGGTGATATGTAAAAAATGTCTAAAATTTCTATTTTAAGTATCTCAAACACTGACTGTCGAATTTTAACGAAACTTTACACATTATAAGAAATATTCATCCACGGAAAGAAATGTAGTAAAATGTGGCCAAAACGTGTTTTCCAGGTTTTGTAACAAACGTTGAGATAACGTAGATCAATGCATCGAGCTATTCTAAAAAAAAAAAAACACTTATTGGGATTTGACATCCATCCAAGATGGCGCAGGTTAGCCAGCGCTTAATCTGTATATTAGGCTCCAAATGGGATTAGTGGCTAACCTGCGCCATCTTGTCTTGCTATATATAGATATACTTTAGCATATATTTTAATTTAGCTATATATACGAATGTCAAATCCCAATAGACGTAAACGTCTATCTGTTAACAGGAAGTTGTATCATTAATTAAAAGATCATTCATCTACTGGCATTTCGTCTGCTTGAACCGTTCATCTACTGGGCAGTTCACCCTACACCGTTTTTATAAGTATACCTGGTAATACTCGATACCTATGGGGTCGTGAGGGACGGTTTGACATGCCTGCCAGGCCCAGCAGCCGCGCAGGGTCTGATGGTGGGGCCAGCGCGGGACGCGAGTTGTAGGTAGCTCGTCCTAGCGTGGGCTGATGGAAAATTCGTGTGAGTTATGGTTAGTGATGATTAATTAAAGAAGTACAATAGTTTAATGAAGTTGACCTACCTATTCGATGTTTTTTTTTTATTTATTTAATTTTTTTTATAAATATGAAAGCATAGATTCAATGATTGTATATGTCCGAATTTCACTTCTCCTCTGCACAAAAGAAGCAGCGGGCCAGTCACAGCAGCCGACTCTTTCTAGATGTTTCGTTCGTTCAGGTATGGGACTTGATGGGGGTAGAAACTCGGCGAGAGAAAGTTGCGAGCCAAGGAATTTCTTGAAGAGTTCAGTGCGTGTTGATCGCTCAAGGGAAAGACATCGCTGCCATTCATTCCAAGGGGATATACGATGGACATTTTCACGGCTATAGACTGGGGGCACGTAGAAGAAATAAGATCTCTGCTGAAGAACAAAGTGTCGTTCGTGAAAAAGGACAAAAACCGTTTTACGCCGCTACTCCTAGCGGCTCGCAGGCTCGGTCAAGTGTACACAGAAGTTTACAATGCCAAAAAAAAACTATATGGCGAAAAGCTGGGCGAAGGCGAGCAAATGAGTGCTCTGCACTTTGTCTGCTGCGCAAGGGATCGCAACTTTGTCAGGCGCTTACTTATGTAAGTGTACAATTTTTCAAATAACATTTATAGTAATTTTGCTTCCACCTGTAGGAAATATTTATAATAATTTTGCTTTCGCCTAAACGGCTACATTTATAAAGCTAGGCTCGCGTCTAAAATCGAACGTCTTATAGCTTGTTTGTAAAAATAGTAGGGGAAAGCTTAAGAAAATACGTTAATAAACAACAAAAAAAAAGAAGAAAATATATTAAAATAATATACACGTTCCTTAAGGTTTTATATAATAACAAAATAGTATATTACGAAACAAGCCCAGAAAGTTAGATTTCCTGGCGTCCATGAAATGACGCCCGAAGCGACGCCGAGGGCTGCAGGGCATCCAACTTTTATCATTAATTGAGGGGCTGCGTGCATAAATGGTGGAGAATTCTCAAACGTTCCATCCGCGGTGTCAATCGGGAAAGTTGGCAATGACGCTCGGAGCCAATTTCACGACGATGGCGGTCCGTGTTTCATCGTTCTCGAACACGCGCGCAATGTTGACATAAACTGTACGCAGAAAATCATAACAGAACGAAAGGTTATAAAACTAAATCAGAATTATACAATAAATAAATCAATATTGGATAAATTAATAAATTATGTAGATCAATATAATTATATACAATATTCAAAGTAACTATAAATCGTCGGGTGAGAAGAAAAAGGTGTGATCTCGGCTCAGCGTTTAAGAAAGTGCCATCTCGCGCGCTAAGATTTTTCATCGACGTTTACGTTGAGAACCGCTACAAAATATAACAAATCTCTTAACGATTTCTTTTGTTGTATAAATAGCTAATCTATTGCAATACTAATGTGTTGGCAA
>UXGD01006574.1:0-12275 GCA_900474315.1 Torymus auratus
CAAATTCAACACCTAACCGATCACACGAGGTCGTCGCAGAAAAAAAACGCGGTCACCCATCCAAGTACTGACCGCGCGCCCAATGCTGCTTAACTTCGGTGATCGGCCGAGGTGGCGACTGCGCTACCTGCCAAACTGTCGGTTACGATTTAATAATATGTAAAAGTATACTATTATGATAGATCTACTGCTGTAAATTAACCCAAAATCAGTTGGTCGTTTGACGATGTCATTATTACCTGCCATCGACACTATATTAAACTTAATGTTACAATTTTAGCTGTCCCATTCATCTCTTTGATAGACTATAAGTAAGAATCGTTTTAACTGTAAACCATGACACCATGTAATGCATGAAAATATTCCATATTTCATTGAACCAAAGCAAAATACTTTCCTCTAATGACCACGCTTTACATAACTATAAAAAGAAACAATATTTATGGTAGCCATAGAAGCGACAGCTATGGATTTCGGATTAAAAAATGCGATACATACAAAGCGCCTTAGCTCAAACGCAATTTAAAGATCGATCGATTTTCGATTCCATTTCGGTTATACAAAGCCCGTATAGACTTTAGGAGCGGCTGATTTCAAGTATCGGGTCAAATCGATATATACGCTCGCTACTCGCGGCTGCCGTTGCCGTCGAGAGATACGGAGAAAAGAAAAACAGAGTAAGAGAGAGAGAGAGAGAGAGAGAGAGTGAGGCAAGTCGAGCGTTATGAAAAAGATTTTGAAGGCAGAAGGGGATGAATACGAATTTCGAATTTCCGATCTCATTTCCGGTCTTTGCATTTTGAAATTGTTATAAATGTAGAGGAGGATAGCCCGGGGGTTCATATGTACTGGATGATTTGATTAAAGAAAAAGTAGGTAGCGTTGTTTAAAAAAGATTTATCATTTTTTTTTCGCAGCCGAAGGAAGATAATGGGCATCCATTAAGGTAACGATACTTTGTTCTTTTATCCGATGAACTTGGATTTTTCCTGGTCCCTGTCGAGTTTTGGAAAAGTTATACCGTCGTCCCTTTATTACTTTTCACGCGTAAGGGATGATGTAATGTAATGTTACACGAAAAGGGCATCGCACGCAATCAGCTAATCAGAAATCAATTATCCAGATGGAAAAATCGTAAAAAAATATTATCCTTCGAGCAGAGTTAATCAGCAGTGAGTGTCAAAACTCGATAAATTCGAGACAGAACCGTGGAAAATTGAATTCCATATCACTCGGGGCGATTGTAATGTGAAATATCATCGATACGCTTACAGAATTAAATAAATGAGAAGTGCAAGATTAATCATGTTGAAAGGATATGTTAATAAATAGCTTTTAAACCGAAAATTTGATAATGAAAATTATATAATTTTTTGTAATTTAAGAATACACATTCTCATATTCATATTTTCAGCACAATTCTTGCTATTATTTGAATTTTAATATTTATATTATACAATTTACACGTAACTCTATATTATAAAAAAAAAATCACCCCTCCCGAAGCACAAAAAAAAATTAACCACTGCTAAATCATCCTATGCCCATTGCCAAATAAAACTCCATTTTCATCATCGCTACCCCTCGCACCTCTCGATCAATCATTATATCATCCCTCTTGCCGCAGCGTCGCAATAAAGCGCACGCAGCAGCAGCCCACTAAAATTAAAGAAGCTCTCGCTCGCGCCGTGGCGTCGCAATAAAGCAAAAATCCGAGAATCTTCAGAGAGAGGGCGACGAGAGAGCGAGCCATTACTCGCAAGTGGCGCGCGTCTCCGCGAGCGCCAGCCGATATTTATCGCGCCAGTCTGTGTGTGTTGCTGAGTCTGGCTAGAGTTTCATTTAAAAATGGGGGAGAGGAGGGTTAATGGCGGTTTGGTTGCGGAGGGGTTGGCAAAAGTTGTTGTTTATCGGGAAAGTGTGATGTTGTGGGGTATATATAAGGTAAAGTGGGAGGCATTGATGGGTGAGTTGGAAAAATTTATGGAATTGTTATTAATTTTTTTTTTTAATGAAGATTGGGTAATTTTAAAGATTTGGGTTTAAAAATGATCGAGAAGTTTTACCATATTTTCGTGGGATCGTGGGCAAGCATAAGTAATCAAGTTGGGGTAGGGTATGACACGTGCGACAACGCTGCTACCGTCAAACTTTATTTATTAAAACTTTGTAAACTTGCAGAGCTTATGAAATGTTCAATAAATTAAATACTTACTTATGGTAATGTGTAAAATTACTAAAGCCATTAAAGCTCTTTACAGTATATTTTCTATTTGACATTTGACGAATTTCGTATAAATATTTTCACCCAATAACATTACCGCTCTACTCCAGTATATATATATTCGTTCTTTATACTTCCTAATAACGACCGACCGGAGAAGGGACAATTAACTCAATTACAAATATTGCACGTTAATTCATCCCTGTTTTCTCTCATCCGGCTCTTATTCGATTATACTCCTCTCTCTACTCGTCGATTTTCTTCTTTCTTTTCGAGCGCCAACGCGAGCACAACACTTGTACATCTTAAATTTGCCCGGTGTACGCTACCGCGCGTATATACGGGGGGCTAAAATGGGGGAAAACAGGGGAGACGCGCGAAATTGCCTTCGTTTGCTTCTTCGCGCGGCTGCCTCGTTCGCTTTGTTCCATAGCGTATATATACGGGCGCGCTAATTACTCCCCCCGTAAACGTTATTTAAGATAGGGAGATATGGATTATATTGACGCTCGTGAGTTTTGATAGAGGTTCTCTCTCTTTTTTTTAAACGTTTTGTGTGAGAGCGATTAATTGGAAACGAGGGAGAGTGGTTTGAAGTACGGTATGAGTGGGGGTTGAGTATAGGGATGGTTTTTGTTGGGATACTTTTAAAAGATGGGTCTAAAGTTGGGAACGTTGTAGTGCAATGAAACGAAAAATAAAAAAAAAATATACATTTTTCTGTTGTGTGGATTTATTGTTTTATATAGTATCAAAAAACTTTATAATAAAGATTTAGATAAAGTCTAATTAATTCTAAAAAATTATTTCCTTGCATTCCAACGATGCAAAGTCAGAGGCATTTTAAAAAAGGTAGGTGTTCTCTTTTTGTTTTAAAATTTTATAATTATATATATTTTGAAAGTCATTTAGAATTTTTTTCGAAATATTATGATAAAACATTAAGAAGATTTAATGTGGGTTCAATGGCAATATAATGATTTACAGGTAAGACGGTACAATGTAGATATTGGTATATAAACAATATTTATGTTTTGGAGTTAAGGAATCTATCGGATATTAACGAACTAATTGTGTGGGTGAGAATGAGAGTGGTGTATAAGTTACATATTTTTCGTTTTGAGATATTCAATGTGAAAGTTTCAATAGTCAATACATTTAGATTGATTATAACTTACTTATTTAGGGCGTTAGTAACAGTTTCAATCATAAGGCATCCGAATATAGCCATCTCATTTTTTATTTTAATGTGACTTACGCCACTCTCATTCTTACGCACACAATTGTTTGATGCCCGATGTTTTTCTCCGCTAGATTGCTTAATTTCAACTCAAATTACTACGAATAACCCTTTCTATTTAATTAAATATTTATGTTTCTTAAAGTTTTACGTGAGTATATCTAAACGAAAATCTTAGTTTTAATATTGTTCACAACAATAAAATGTTGAAAAAATAATATTTTAATGAGACGCTTCTTTTTTACTTATCGTTGAAACCGAGTAATTTTATTTATACAATATATACTTCTTATGAAAAAAAAATGTGAAATGAGAAATTTAATTAAAAACTGAAGGAAATTTCCAAGAAATTTTCTCTCTCACCTCTAATTTAATTCTAAAATCCAATAGCCGAAATCAAATTCCTTAATTAACTGTCCCTCTCCAATTACTTTTTCCAGCGCTCTCGACACCCTCAAAGTAAACAAAAGCCCCTCTCTCACCGATCCTTCAATATACCTCCATTCGCTCAAACCACACATAAAAAAGCCACATACCGCTACTCCTCCTCTATATACACTACCAGCACGCTCGCTCGCGCACGCCGATTTGTTTACCTTCCCGAGGCTCCCGAAGATATACGGCCTGAAAAAAGCCACTTACTCGTCTTCAGCGTTAATACACCTCTCTCACTCGCGTGTGCGTATATATATACGTACATAGAGAGAGCCGGCGCTAAGCGAGCGAGAGCGCGCGGTCGTAAATTCAAGCTCGAACGGGCCTCTTTACGGGCGCCCGAGCGATTTGTCAAGTAATGAGCGCCGCCGCCGGCAGCCCCTCACGTATAGTAGTAGTAGCACGCCGGCGGCGGGGCTCAATGGGCCGCGCCGTTGACGCGATCATTCAGGTGCCGTGCACGTGAGGTGCGGCCGAAGGGGTTTTGTTGGTTAATTGAACGTAAATTGAGTGGGTGGTTGGTGAGGAAATTTTTCACGGTTCCGTGGTGTGGTAAAGAGGACTTTTTTTTGTTATGGGGTGGGAGTTTAATTGTTGCGGTGGTTGATGATTTTTTGGAGATTGGTAAGATATAGGCGGACCGAGAGGAGATAATATTATTTTTGGTATTAGTTGATTTACGATGTTAATCCGCGCAAATAAAAGTGTGTATGGATATTCGCTCCTCGAAAGATTACAGCTGAAAAGCCAAAATTTATTATGGACGCACGCGTTTATTGCTGTTTTCGTATCAGATTTTGATAATTCACCCGATGCATATATATATCATAGTGATACGAATTTACTCGTTTAAAAATACACCACGTTTATATACACACAGTGATTAAAACATTCTTACCTAACACTCCAATATTTCAAAATATGATAATAAATTCTTCGCCTAATTCAAAAGTAAAAGAAAAAAAAGAAGCTTTATACATGCGCCCGCGCAGGTAATTCGAAAAACGCCCATTAAACTTTTCCGAGCGCGCGAACAGAGAAGCTCTCAGCACCGCGCGCTGCTGCTCCGAAAGGACGACACCCGGGAGAGAGAAAATTCTCTCTCTCTCTTTCATATTAGATTCTCGCTGCTCAGTTACCCTGCTCTCCGCCATCTATATATACATAGCTAGCGCGTGTGCTACTTGATTTATCAACGTCGGATTACGGCGCGCGAACAGCACTGTGACGCATATAAACGTTTAGCCGCGGCGCTTGTAAAGTACAATTTATGCCGATCGTAAACATCGCGAGTGACAATTGGTAAACATTTTCATGACTGGATTGAGAGCGTCAAGTGCTCGATGATGAGAGCAAGGGATATTATAAAGCTTGTGTTTTGGTTCCGCGTTGTTATTGTCATTTTTGCTATGCATATAGTCAAATATATAAGCGAGCGATATGATAAATTCTTTTTCCGTCGCGTTAATAGCTTGATATATGAGGATTATCGGAGAATAATTTGTACCCCGAATGCATGATACGCGTTTTACATTTTTTTTTACCGGAATAAAGCTTGCGAGAGTTTCTCTCAGCCATGCAGTATATATTTTTTTAATCGACACACACTGCCTATAATATTTTCAACGCCAGTCTTCCAATTGCACGAGCAATAAACACACACATACATGCGCACACAACATCCTTTTATACGCAAGGAGCGGCAATTGAAAATATTGCCGCTGCTATATACTGCACTCTCTCTCTCTCTCTCGCAGAACCATTCGCGCTTTATTTCACACTCGACTGAGCTCCTATAGTAGCGCGCTCGCTCGCGATAAGGGATTACAAGGCGTTTTTTATAAAGGTAATTCGAATTCGTTACGGCGATAATTCCATCGAGCACACACACGTATACCTACGTATACACGCGTGTGTTCTGATGCTGCTGCTCTCTGCGCATGCGACCGTGACATTTTTTTGCTCTCTCTCTCTCTCTCGCGAGCAAGCGAGCTTGATGTCACAACGCGCCGATTGGTATTGATTCCCGCGTGAGCAGCGAGAGAAAAACGCACGAGTGCGGTAGATTATGTACTTATCATCGCGAGAGATTTTTTTTTCCTGCTGGTGTGTGGTGATGACGGCGTTTTTTGGACGGATCGTTGAGAGTAGGTTTTGGAAACGATCGAGGTGGAGGTAGTTTGTGGAGGATGATGATGGTTGGTGTCTGTCAATATAGGCAGTGAGTCACGTGCAACGCTGATTTGGTTTGGGGTATCGGAGTCGTTAAAGTTTTGAAGCGTATGCGAAATTCGAGATGACGAGGGAGAGAGAGAGAGAGATTGTGTTGATGTCTGGCGCGAATAACAAAAATGTAAATATAAGCGTGTGATGAGTGTGTAGAACGAGAGTGAATGAGTATTGGGAGAATTTATTTCGTTTGCTCGGAGATTATATATACTTTTGCTGGGACTTTGATTTGTGGTAATTTGGGTCGTCATTTAGATAGATGATGTGTAGTAGTAGGTACGAAACGTGTAATTGCAAAAAGTTGTCTTCTTATATTTAGATAATTGAAATGTTATATAAATGATATTCCAATAAAATTTAAGAAGAAATATTGTTTTCAAAGATATTAATGATACCCATTTTGAATTTGTAAAAAACAAAAGGAAGGAAATCATTGATCATTGATAAATTAAATAACGATAATAAGTATAACAATTGAAATTCGTTTACTGTATTTCATTGATGTGATGAATATTTCATACTAATCTTTTCAATTACATCATCAAATAAACATTATATTTATAAACTAATAAGAAATTTTAAGTGGTAAATCAATACCAGTTTAGAGTTTGACAGTTTGCGATTAACAATGTTTCGTGCTTGTTGCTAGAAAATAATGACTTTAATTGTACAATATAATATAATATAATGTTTTAAATAAATAATACTCACATAAATGTAAGAATAAGTTTTAAAATATTATGTAAAGGTACGATATGACACAATAATTTCATATATTTACATCTTCATTTACTTAGTTATTTTCAATGATCACTTGATCCTATTATGAATATTTTTGAAAAACCCATTCACCCGTCTCTCCACTAACCACTGTCAAAAGAACCACCTAAAATCAACAACAAAAACGACCTACACAATAAAAATCCACTCATGCTCCGAAATGCTTAACCATATCTCCCTTCCTTCAACCACTCCATACACAATACCTAATATCACCCCAAACCACCCATTAAACACCCTTCGTACCCTCCCAAATGGCATTAAACTCAAAACACCACTCACTCAGTCACCCTCCCCCAAAAAAACACCTGCAGCAGCGGGCCATTCCGCCGTCACTCAAGCCATCGCACGCGCAGCCTCCCTATAGGTATATATATCCACTGTACAGTCTATCCCCGCCAAACAAAAACACCCTTGGACACCCCACGGCGCCGCTCTTGCTCTCTCAGTCACAATATCGATCGCATCAATCTGCAATTCTGTCACGGCGAGAGAGAGAGAGAGAGCCTCTCTCTTTCTCTCTCCCCGGCAATGGGCGTTCACGCGGCGCGTGTGCGCGGCCGCGCACTTTTTCTCACTCACCGCGGCGCATCCTAACCTCAAAACACACGCGCGTTCCGAGCGAGCGAACCCTTTTAGCTCTGCGCGTTCTGTCCTTGTCGCAGACGCGCGACGACCGGGGTCCCGAAAATTCTCTCTGCTCTTTCTCTCTCTTTCTGGCTACATGCATGTATACTGTATGTATATATAGGAGGTAGCGAGGAGGAAGGAGCGCAAAAAGGAGGATGAGGGGAGGGGGATCGATCGCGGGGGGTAGGGGGGCGATCCGGATTTCGGGGGTCCTGTTATATACTACTCTCTTTTTCTCTTATCTCGGGAGAGACAGAGAGGAAGGTACATTTGCATAATGCGCTGGTAGGTGTATTACATAAACCCTTCGACACCGCTCACATTATGGTGTGTAGGTATTATAGGTTATAATACTGGTCGCGACGCGCGACACGGCCCGCACGAAAACAAAAACAAGCACCACGAACCCACGCACACAGGATACGGACGGAGAAAAAAAAAAGCAGACTCACCTCGGTCCTCGGTGTTGCGGTTGCACAGTGTATTATAGCCTCCTAGGCTCTCCTCCTTCGTCCTCACTGCCGATGATACACTCACAAACTTTTTGCGCGAAACGCCGACTACCTACTACTGTGTGTGCGATCTGCTCTCACTCTATCTCTCTCGCTCCACGTGCTAGCCGCGACGCAGCAGCAGCAGCAGGCGATACTAGTAGACACACACGATAGTGGTGTAGAGAGAGAGAGGCAGCAGCAGGCGTCTCGTCTCTCCTCCTACTCCAGCTCGGCTGTATAATACTCAGCGCCGAGCGACGGCTGTCTGTCTGTCTCTCCGCTATATATATGATGATGTGCCTGTGTGTGCAGCAGTATACACGCTCTTTCTTTCTCGCACCCGCTGATGGGTACTACCCGTGTGTATATATATATGTATATTCTATGCGTACACACGCGTGCGCCGCCGCCGCCGCCACCGCGCGCGTGTACGTACAAAAAACCCGCGGCCGCGCGAGCGCGCACACTTTCTCACACCTCTCTTTGCTGCTGAGTGCTGACTCCTCTTTCTCTCAATCTTTTTTTCCTCCTTCGCCCTGTTACTTATATCCTCTCGCGTGAGTATTATATCCTTCCTCCAACGCGCACCGTGTGATGTATACTTCACGAGGGGACCGCGCGGTATGTTGTATTCTATCTCTGTACTTCATGTATCGCCGTATATAAGAGAGAGAGAGAGAGAGAGAGCCGAAAAAGAGAAGCGCCGCAGCGCGCGCACCGCTCGATTATTCGCTCTCCTCCTATCAGACGGACACTGAGAGAGCAGCAGCAGCAGCACAGCAGCAGCCCGGAGCAAGCGAGCGAGCCGCCGCTTTCGCACCCTTCTCTCTCTCTCTCTCTTGTGCGCGCGCCCGCGCGCTTTGTGACGTCACCGATTCAATACTTTTCGTCGCCTGGCGCGCCGAGGCAGAGAGAAAGAGAGTGAGAGAGAGAAAGATGAAAGAGAGAGAACGCAGGGAAGGATAGATAGAGCCGATTGCGCGAGATAACCGCCAGGGCGCGCTTTTTTTCGACGCACCGAAGAGGAAGAGAGAGAGAGCGCGGTTTTTTGGAGCAAGGTGTCGGACCGTAAGCGACTGTCAGTGATAAGGATGATGAGTGTTGTGTTTTGGAGTTCGAGCGGCTTGTTGATGTTAATGGGTTGGATATGGTTTGGGTCGGGAGGGGTGAGGGGAGACAGTATGTGGATGATAATTTGATGAATCGATCGGGTTTTGGTTTTGTTTTGATGTATTTTGCGTAAAATATGTTTTCAAAATGAATGGGTACCTCCGTTTATAATAGGGGTAGGCAAGTAGCTAAAGTTGTTACTTACGGAGGTGAATGGGAGGAATAGTAAATTATAACGGTTTCTTCAATAGTATACCAAAAGTATATAAATGAAAATGTTTATCAGTAGACAGCTAATTTATTTAGCAATAATAGTATTTTTAATTATCCCATGAGTATAATATTTATTACTCATTAAATTAATGAATAAATTATCAGATGTTGATAAGGTACTTCTTTTGAATTTTCGCGGTTCCGTATATCATCGTCACGAAGCTGTCACCAAACCAGAAGTTATGTTCATACTCTTTTATCTTATATCAATAATTTTGCTCATTTTTTCGAATATTGCAATTCATAGACGTTCCATACTTGGCATACTTCGCTTTTACTTCACGCACTTTATTAGTACATAACTTTCTTATTGATTTATGTTAAGTAGTGTTTTGTATCATTGTATAAAATAGCGATCGATAAAAAGTTACGAGTTCGAATCTGCAGTCGTTCACGCGACACGCGGGATAATAAGCGCGCAAGATAAGAGTAAAAAGAAAGGAGATAAAACGGCGATAGATGGTGCCACGTATCGTGATATCTCGCTCGGGGTTGCCGCGCGAAAATTGAAGTCGGGCGTGGACCGATGGTCGTGGTAATTTCATAAAATCAAACATAAGGTTCTATAATAGTTAGGTACACGTATTCTGAAAAATCAACCTTATTGTGAAAAATAATAAATTTTAAATTTTTAAAATTGGTATTTCCAACGTTACATTTTTGTCAGGTATACTTGAAGCTTTAATTAACGATATCTTTTTATGTCGAACTGAATAGTTTTTTTATTTCCTAATTAATAACAATGTCAGTGGGCTCCTCCTTACAAAATCTAATTTCATAATTTACGCTTTTTTTGTTATGAATCCGATCCAACTTGCATTCACCAATATCTCATCAGATAACCCGGAACTCATCGAATTAATTAAATTCAACATATTAATCACCCAATTAATCCTCGCTGCTACATAGCACCACCCTCCCTCTCATTCTCAACACCTCCAACAACATGTAGACATGTTCATCATCGTCACCTCATCTGCAGGAATTCTCCAAACCTCATATACCTAGTCAATCACGACCTAGCTTATAGCTATAACTAACGTTTCACTAATCTCACTTTCGCGCGTAGCACAAATACTTATCTTATCATCCCGAGCTAACTCGTACGCACGCGTCGTCAAGATTAATATGTGGATTTTGTCGCGCAGTATGCGATTATATCCGTTGTTGTGCGCTCTATCCCGTAGTAAGTATAGGATTATTATATAGCTATACACACACGACGTCATTGCGTTTTGGGTGCTCGCGGTGACGTCACTGGTTCTCATGGTGTCAGCCGCAAAGCTACCCCCGGTGAGGTCGCAGCGAAGGAGCTGAAGAAGGTGTGCGACGTGTGCGTTTGTACAGGTGAGGACGACAGAAGTGGGTGGTTTGCATGAGTGGTGATCAAATTTGGAGAAAGCGGAGGTTTTACTGCATGTGTGGTTGAAGTATTACCGGTATATCGGATTGTAAGAATAATGATAATTGTCGCGATAGAGCTACTTAAAGGTTCCGTGCAGTAAGAAACCAAAAATTATACGATAATGTGTTCTTGTGTTTTTTTGACTTAATACCAAGGGAGTAAAGCTATGGATATTCAGTCCCGTGAGTGACAGCAATAGAACAAATTAGGATCGAATTCCGGTAACTATAATAGAACTAAAGGTAAAGTAAAAGATGATTTCTTCACGACTATACAAAAAACTCAACATTTAGTTAAATTTTATCTTCTTCATAGTGGACACCGTCAACTGTTCGAACTGAAACCTCACGACGAGGACCACCAATGGCCCCAAGCCCCCTTAAAATTCATCACCTTGGAAAACAACAGCATCACTCACATCAGGCCCTTCCACAATGGGACTGTTGTGAAGCTGTGTTTCCGAAACGACAAAATCGAGAAGATTGAGCGGCAATCGTTCAAGCAGCTGAAGAACCTTACTGAACTCAATTTGAGTCACAACCTGCTCATCTGCGAAAATCTAGTTCCGGAAGTGCTACAGGTTGAGGGAGAGAAAACGATCGATTGCGTATTAAGTATATTTTTGAATCTTTTGGAGTGAAACTTGAAATAATTTTGATTGATGTTTAGGGGATGTTAGAGTTACTTTGATTGCATGCAGGGATTCATTCGACACAGCCCCTACGAAAACTAGATCCCTACAAAACTGAAACGAAAAATAGCATTATTTACGAGTTTGCATCGAATACTAACTAGTACAATTCGAGTGATTGCAACGAAAAATAGCAGGATTCACGAATTTGCGTCGAAAACTGGCACGATTCGCGAGATTGCACTGAAAACTAACGCAATTTGCAAGCTGGCGACGAAAACTAACACTATTCGCGGTCAACGCGCTAATTTTCGTATGAAAATCCATAATTATGTTTCATCCTGGTTAAATCAAAGCCTATCATAGAAAATTTCAAAATAAATATATCGAAACCCATGATTTCCTACATTACTAGCGCAATCTTTACAATAAATTCATTTAAAAAAACTAAAAAATAGTGTTACTCACGTAGATGTCATTACAACTCTTGCATTCTTAGCAATGTTTAATTATTATCATTACTGTATGTATTATTGAATGCATATCTAAACCTCTTAAACTATAAAATCATGTTTAAATTATAAATTAATATTGCTAATCTTGAAAGATGCAGATGTTAAATAATAATAATAGTATATTACACACCAAGGGAGCAAAAGTAAAGAATGTCCCAGATCGCATGTAAATTGTAATTAATACACATGCGATCTGAGACATTCTTTATTTGCTCCCATGGTTAGTATACGATTTTTGCTTCCTCAAAGAGGAAGCTTTGTAATGGTGAAAAAAAATTTTTGAAATAAAAATGTTTAAAAACATGTTTT
>UXGD01006575.1:0-12274 GCA_900474315.1 Torymus auratus
GAGATAGCGCCTTATTGCACGGAACTCCGAGTTAGCTCCTTCTTACTTTGGTGCCCGAGATAGCGCCTTATTGATAGAAGGCGTCGATGTGTAACAAGGGAGCAATTGACTTTTTCAGACTCGAATGATGATTTTGAGCACTCGTGTATCAGACAGGCGCTGCAGGTACCCTCGCAAACCACTCGTGCTCAGTCATCACTGGAAAAAGTGAACTTTCCTTCCTTATTGCACAATGTACCATTCCATTTTTTCATATTCTTATTTATTTATTTTACTGACATAATATTATCCCTTTGGAGAGACATAAGTATGGATTGATGGGTAATTTTAAGACCTTTAAGGAAATGTGACTACATCCGACGAATATCCAAACCCAACGCCGTAAAAAATATTTTTAATTTTTCTATATTTTTCTCAATTTTTTTTAACGGACTTAATATTATCCGATTTGGCGGAAAAAAATGTGGATTGATAAGTAATTTAAAGTCCTTTAAGAAAATGTGTCTATTTTTCTTTTTTAATTTTTAAATACTTAATATTATCCGATCAACTATATAATTGAACCTGCATAACTTCAAAATAAACTTCATGTACCTGCCAAAGATAAACTTGATATCTCTGTCCAGTTCCGAGTTATGCCGCGGACAAATTTATTAAACATATACACACACATCCACACACACACAAACACACATACGTACGTACATACATACATACATTCACGCAGACACTTTCTAGAAAACGCATATTTCGACTCGGGGAGCTCAGAAATATCGAAAATCATCGAAATCTCAGGGTAGAAAAAGTTCACTGTTACCAAGCTTTCTCTTTGAAAAAGCAAATTTAAAGATGTTTAAATAGTAGATTATACACCGAGAGAGTAAAGTAGGATATATACGCCCGCGAGCGATGCAAGTAGGGGGTACATGTGGCAATTTACTCCTTGACAACGGGGAGTAAACACAATAACTTTACGCGTGGTATGCGAAAAAATTAATTTTAAGAAAACCTGTTCAGTGTCTGTCTTGCACCTCTTCATTACAAATCTGACGGTCATGCTGACCATTGATAAAATGAAATCTCGCGAGTTGTTATAAAAACATGTTGTTTTTACAACAACTCAAAAAAAAGTGTTTTCCGAGGTATTAGGAATAATCAAAATCATGGTTTTCGAAAAATGTCTGTATGGATATATGTGTCTGTGTGTGTATGTGAGTGTATGTGCGCGCGCGTGTGTGTGTGTTGTGTATACGTCTGGTACTCAGCCTTTACTCAGTCGGTTTTATCCGGGCAGGTCTCATTTTCTTTGTTGTTTTTATTAATAAGCATGCTACGTTCAATATTGACCCTGCCTGCTCACAAATCTAAAGAATTCTGAAGGCGGTAAGGCTTAAAACCTCATTCGAATTGTGAAAATTACATTATTGCCGAATTGTAGGCCTTAGTGGCAGAGCCGCGTTCGGATGCCTCTATCCCTACGCGACTAGATTAATTAGTTCAAACTATTGAAAAATTGGGAATGGTTTGGAGGTAAAATCAATACAAATCAACCCCTATTTTTGACCTGCTCAAGAATCTTCCAAGAAGATAAAATTTTATCTGGGAATAATTACTTTTTCCGAGCGACCGCTACGAAGCTGCTAACGTGCCAATCATCAGGTAATCGTTTCTGATAAACAAAATGTAACCGGCAGACAGCTTTAATCACCCGAGCCGTCAAAGCTCGAGGGATGCACAACAGCAGCCAGTGACTGGCACTCGGTAAACTTGTTACCACGTAGCGGCGCTTTTAATAATCTGCACGTCAAGGGCCTCCTCTCCGCCAGCGTACAACATTATTATCGCGTTGCGAAAGCGGCGTCGTGCGAGTTCGACAGCGCTTGTGTCTGATGTAAATAGCAACGCCCGTAATCTCGGCGATTCTGAATACGTCTATATGGATATGAAGCGAGCGTAGCGACACAGGCTAAATCTCGCGGCACAATGTACATTGTCGAACAAGCTCTACCTAGCGAAAACAGGATTATATGATTACGCACATACCTCTCATCGTCAGTCTCGTCGGTTTACGAGACCGCATTAGCATAATCTGAGGATCTGCTATTCCCGTTTCTCAATAAAAACCACATTGCGCTTATTTTACTGATCATGATATTTTACTAACACATGATGCATGCTATTTTTGAGCGTACAATTGACAGAACTGAGTGGATAAGAATTATCACTATAGAAAGCACTTTTATTTTTGCTAAGTCTGTTCTACGATGTTCAACTGACGGTATCAATTATTAATTTCTATAGTCTATCCCCAATAAAAAATAATTCAGAGTAGGGATTAGCTTCCTTGACATTACTTAATCATATTTAATTATGAGATAAGCATGAGCACTTATGTATCAGACAAATGTCTAAAAGAACTTTTAAATAACATAGAATTTATCTATAAATGTTGTACTATTTTTCACTGTTTTTACAGCTTTAATTGCATATAACTTTTTTTATTAATCGTTTTCCATCTTCATTAAGGTGTCATATTAAACGTAATATTTTTAAGAAATCTTTTGACTGTTCCGGGTAAAAACAATTTGGTTGTTTAAACCACTTTTATAGTTTCAATATTGTATTTAAAAACATTGATACTTAAAAACATTAGTATTAATGAAACAGTAATTTTTAACAATTCTTCTTAGAATTTGTAAACTTTTTCCCATTTAATGTGCTATATAAAAAGTTTTAATATTTTAATTTAAAAATTCATAAAAATTTAAAATTTATGAAAAAATCAAAATTTTTTAATTTTTAATAAATTTTAACTTTTGAACGATTGAATATTTTGCTCTAAAACTTTATGATTTGAGGCTACTTTGAAACCAGTAAAAACCGCTGCCAATTCATTGAAACGTGGCTTCCTCAAACAGAATTTACTGATTCATTTAATTAAATTTTAATGTTAAAATTTATAATTATTATACAAATTCTGATATAAACATTTTAATTATATTCCTTTATTTTGATTAAAAAGTATTAATTTTCAAATTATGTATAAAAAAAATTGGTTAAACAGATGTTTATGTTTTAACTGCAATTGGATGTAATTAAATTTTAAGTAAGTCAAAGAAAACGCCTCTTTTTAAAAAGTAATTTTTTTCTAAAAAATAAATAAAGATAATCTCTTGAAATTTGAATCAAATATAGTCTTTAATGAGTGTAAGAAGTGGTCAAACTTTTAAGTCGATAAATCGAGAATTCTCTGAGAAAACACGAAAATTAAAAACAAATTGTTTAACCTTAAATATCTTGGTCGTAAATGATCAATTTTTTGGGCAAAACAGATAAATCTCTGCCAAATTTCAGGAAGATTGATTGATTTTTACTATTGTTATCGTGAGAAAACGGAAATTTTACTATTTTATAAAATATTTTTTTTCTAAATAACAAATGAAGATAATCTCTTGGAATTGGCGCTACAAACTATGATTTGTAACGAAATTGCCTCCTGGGCATCAAAGTGTTGAGGTACACCGGAATAGATCTCGAAAACGTGCTCCGCGGGTCGACAAACCCGCAGGCTTCGACGAAATCGTCTCCTGGGTATCAACGTGTCGAGGTGTAACAAAATAGTCCTAAAAACACATACTGAGCAGATCGAAAAACCTCCAAGTACACCCAAATTCGTGCTACAAACTATGATTTGTGATAAAATCGTGTCCTGGGTATCAACGAGTCAAGGTACACCGAAATAGTCCTCAAAAAAGTGCTCCGCAAGTACACTCTAATGTCGCCAGCAAGTTATCCTCTGGGCAACGGTGTATTGCCGTACACTGAAATAGTCTTCAAAAACGTAGTCAGCCGGTCGTAAAAGCCCAAGGTACACTCAAATTCGCCAGAAAATTATTTCCTGGGCATCGGCGTGTCGTTGTACACGCAAACATTCCTCAAAAACGTGCTCAGCGGCTCTAAAAACCTCCAGGTACAGTAACAACCGTGCTATAAACTATGATTGGAGACGAAATCGTCTCTAGGGCATCGACGTGCCGAATTGCAACGAAATAGTCCTGAAAAATTACTCACAAGGAGATGATCAGGGGTGCGGGTCCTGGATTTGGCAAAAACTGCAGGAGGTTCTTTATGTCAAATAATGAGACACGTGTCTCGGGGTTTTTGTGAATGGGCCTTCCTTTCCGAGAATCAAAATGAACAATTTTCAATAAAAATGGCATTTCTTTCTTGAATAATAGCTTTTTGAATATTCCAGTCATATAAATAGGCTGGAGAGTTTATAAAAGAAGGCAAAACAACATTTAATTTAAGCTGTGTTTCATTAAAAAATGTCGATTTTCAAAAAAGTTATGAGCTATTAAAAATAGAGTAAGAAGATAGCTTAAAATACAATCCGTTAAATGCTTCAAAAAATGAGCAATTTTTAGTGATTTTCTTACTCTATTTTTAATAGCACATAGCTTTTTTGAAAATCGACATTTTTTAATGAAACACAGCTTAAATTAAAGCTTCTTTGCCTTCTTTTATAAGCTCTCGAGCCCATTTATATGACTGCAATATTCAAAAAGCTATTACTAAAGAAAGAAACCTCATTTTTATCGAAAATTGTTCATTTTAGAAATAAAATAGCTTGAATCTCGGAAAGGAAAGCCCATTCACAATAACCCCGAGACACGTGTCTCATTATTTGACATAAAGAAGTATCTCCTGCAGTTTAAGCCAAATCCAGGACCCGCACCTCTGATCATCTCCTTGTAAGTCTTGATCAAGCGTTTGATACTTTTTAATTTATTACACGATTTTATGTTATCTAGCTTTTAATCATCGATCGGTTTTTTTTTTTACACACTATAATTGTTTTATATAAGTTATACGACAACGCTTTCAAATGTCACATTAAGTGTATAACTTTTTTGCCGCTGTGGTAAATAAACCATATCTATCTATCTATCTCTCTCACTCTCTTTCACTCTCTCTCTTCTCTCTCTCTCTCTCTCTCTCTCTCTCTCTCTCTCTCTCTCTCTCCGCGCTTCTCTCGAAACCGCTCTCCGAGTTGCGCGACTCTCCCTTGCACGCAACTCCCCCTCCTCGACCCTCGCTCTCTGTGCATTCTCTTGACTTGGTAGTGATGGTGTGTGTCTGCGTGTGTGGGCATTGTGTGCGTATGTATCGTAGCTGCATCCTCGATGACGGCAACAACAATAAGGCAGCGCTCATGATACAGAGGTTCGCGTTCTTCCAGCGCCGAGTAAGCAGCTACATGTGACTCCGTCACAGTTATTAATTAGATATTAAATATTATTCAATAAAACACCCTTTTCTCATTATCATAAGCCTTGATTTGTTATTAAGCCACCTGACACACCCAATCCCCCACCTACACCTTGGTTGACTCCTGAGCGTTCGGCAGGGGGCGGAGAAACCATTACAAAACTATTACAAACTGGATATCTGTATAAATTATATAATAATAAAATAATCCTTAAAAATTATATTTACGGTTTGATTTATAACATGGGATTCTACGAATAAATAATAAATTCTTGAGTTTATTTAACATTGTTCAAAATGTACTTATACTCTTAAAAAGTTGTGAATTCACTTACATTTTTTTACAAAAAAAAATTAGGCAATTATACTTACACAATGTAATTTTATTAATGTCAAAACCAAAACCGTTTTGAAATCAATTAACGTATAGTTTTATACTTAACAAACATTGTTGAGTGTACTTTTACTCTTGGAAAGTTGTGAATTTCTAAAAAAAATTTGTTTACAATAGTAAAAACTTATAGAAAAATATAAGTCTAGTTTATTATAGTATCCCATAAAATGTACCCCCTCCCTCTTATTCAACATGTATCAAACTTTGTACCAAGAACTTTAAAAAGAACCTATGAATATTTTTTTAAAACCATCGCAGTAAACAAATAGAATTGTTATAGTAAAACTTTCTACGAAAGTATAAAATAATGCAAGTATCAGTTTTTTCGGTATAATTTATAAAATAATAATATTTATAATTTTGTAAAAGAAATTAAATATAAATTACTAGCGAAAAAGTCTTTTACTTCTTCGAGGTAATCCATGCTCAATAAATTGTATGTAATGGTACATTCACATTATTCACTGCAAATTAACCAATCGAAAGTTGTGAAATCAATTGTCGATAGCCAAGTAATGCAAACAGCTCTGAGAAAGAACTATTAATAAAACTTTCTACGAAAGCAAAAACTGAAATCAATTTATTGTAGTCAAGTATCTGTAAGTTAACTTGACTTACATAATAGAACCTTTTGTACCTCGGGTGTAAAATTGCATTTTCCGTCCACGTGATAATAAACTCGAGCGCTAGCGCAGTTGGCTTCAGTGCTTATTTATCACATAAGAGTATAAAATCTTACCCTGTCGTACAAATATTATTTTGCGTCGTCATAACAGCAGTGTATCTCCATAAACCCTTTTTTTTTAGCAACCATATTGTGATGGACCCTTTACAAAACAATCGTACATTATAGTAACCATCCCTATTTTTGCTTATCATTTCTCAAATTTGCTGCTGACGTTGCCATTTCTGTTGTCGTCGCTGCTGCTCCTGTTGGTGTTGCTCCATCTGCTGTTGGTACTGCTGTTGTCTCTGCTGTAGATCTATCTGCTGCGCATGCTCTTATTGGATCTGATCCTCGGCTTCCGTTAGAGATATCCCGCTAGGTGCTGCAGAGATTGACTGCCCTATCTCGTGACTCCCCTGACCGACTGCCTCTCCCGTTGGCTCCACCACTGCATTATGTGCTTGTGGTGGCGCGTTCCTCCTCCGAGATTCCGACAGTTTTTGCACCACTATCGGGTCATCTCGCAAGGTTGTGAACGGGTGTGGGTGATCCAGGTCGACATTCGGTTCCAAAATTATTGATCCGGACTTATTGATCAGGACCAAGTCGATAAACGTCCTACGGTGCTGCTCGAGTTTGGCGTAGGCTTGTTGCTCCGACAGCTCCGGATCTGGCATGAAATCGGCGGCGCTATAGTCGCCCATAAGCTACTTGACCATTGTCAGCATGTTCATTGCCTACAGGTCCGATTGGTTTAGGCCAAGGGCTTGTATGGCGTCATTAATTTCCTCTTCGGGCTGTACCTACGCCCAGTTGAGTATCTTTTCTTGCTCCAACCGCGGTGAGTGGGCCATTGTGTCAATTGCCTATGCGCTTCCCCACGAACTTGTTTTAATAGCGCAAGTAGTATTCGGGTTGATGGCAGAGAGAGTTTGCCTTTTCAACCCGTGAGCTAGCGTTTTTTCCTTAACGCGAACCCGGATTATTTTCTAAGAGCTACATTGGTTGCTATAAACCTCGATAACGCACGAGGGTTTCCCGTATACGGCTCCAAAAAAATTAAAGCTATTTCTGTAATTAACTACAATTTGTAATTAATTACGCACAACTATTCGCACTTGTAATTTAAACTAAATATGTATGTGAAAAGAGTATATGTGATAATAATAAGAGAAAGTTTATGTGGGTCTGTGTGTCAAATGCTAACACTATTGCGCTTATAATACAAAATTATTCTCCTAATAAATATACTTTTCACTCGAAACCAAAATTTAAACAAAAAAAATTATATTGCAGTTCGTGAGGGTTTTTGTGCTCGAGTTTTTACTCGGGTGCACAGTTAATCTTTTCTTCCGAGAGTGCCTGCCAACTTTTCTCGGTTTTACCTCAATAGTATGGAGAAATAGAAATTTATTGTTGTTAAAAATTTCTTAGCTGAGATACTTACTGGTTTAAACGAACAAAAATTATTCCCGCCAAAAAAAGAATTTTGCAATACCGATCAACGATAATTGAATACCAATTAATAAATAACAACTAATTTGCGATATTTTTCGCGACCGAGATGTTTCCTTGTCGGCATTCCAAATCAGGGGTTTGACTATCGCTTTTCTAACCTCTCGACAGCACTCTCGCAACCACAGGGCTGTGTTACGCACACGCACATACGTGCCTACGACCTGCGGCACGAATGGCCTTCATGTACAGCTTTCGCTCAGTTGCGCTGCTGAACTTCTTCGCGCCAGGCTTCGCCGCGATACACGTACGCGCCGCGGATCCATCTCCACCCTCAAAACATTGTGGCGCCAATTGTAACGGGATGGTTTAGGGAGAAATTCCCAAATGTCATAGGCCAGCGATGCTCTAGAACACGGTACCGCGGGGGTCAATCTAATCTAACTTGCCCAGGGATCTGCTCCTGAAAACCCGAAAATAACGCGAAGTTCACGCGCGAACTCCGCTTTCCAACTTAGTTGCAATTGTCGGTTAGTTGCAATGAAAGCATGCGCTTATGACGAAAAGCGCGCGGCCGCTAGACTCAGCCATGAAAACGACTTTCCGAATCGTTTTCCCGCGGAGGCGGCAGTATCCGGGAGAAGGTCGGGTTGTAAATAACAAAGTGACGAGTAACGTAAAATAACAATGTATTAGCCAAAACACTTATTTACATATACAGGTATAACGAGTTAATACACGCACGCGACCGTTGAAGTTCAAACGTTTGAACTCGTGAAAGTTACGACGCGCGAGGATGCTGCTATAACTTGACACGTTTGTTAGATATGGCAGACTGACACACACCCACACCTACACGATACAAAAAGCTTGCACGGGGCGATTTCCGTGCGAGGCTTTTACAATTGATGAGCGAGAGCCAAGTGAAAACTTACGTTTATGCGGGATTAGCTGGTGCACCAACTCTCTCTCTCTCTCACTCGCACTCCTAGCTGGTGCACCAACTCTCTCTCTCATTCGCACTTCT
Organism: Torymus auratus; assembly: GCA_900474315.1. Lineage (NCBI taxonomy): Eukaryota > Metazoa > Arthropoda > Insecta > Hymenoptera > Torymidae > Torymus > Torymus auratus. The sequence continues at coordinate 8,815 of UXGD01006575.1, forward strand.
AGCTGTCTCGCTCTCTCTCGCTCGCTCGACTCCCTGCCGGCTTCTAGCTCGCTCTCCTTTTCGCCCGTGGCAGAGACGGCGCGGGCTTGTACTCTCTTTCTCTCTCTCTCGCACACGCGTAAGTCGGCGCCTCCACTATATACGCACACGAAGTCTAAAAAGAGAACGGCGCCAACTTGATAAAACGTGAGATTACAAGCGGACGGTGTGCATGGGTCGGTAGCAGATGCTAAGATGGCTACTGTAACTCGCGGGAAATGATAAGCAGCTTCGCGATGGATGACGGAAATTTTATGCATCGCGAGACCGATCAGATATGCGCGGCGTGCATTCGCGCTGGAGCGCGAGCCTCGTTTCGGTTATGCGGGGGTTGCGCGCGCGCGCTCACTGCTTTCACGCGGCAGATTCAAATCGCGACAAGCGAACGCGGTACAGCACATATGCACACACACACATGATGAGACAAAAATTATCTTCATTTCAGAGCTTTATGCCATAGGTACATATTTTCCAAGTAATTCGCGATATGTCTCATCCAAATGACATAATTCTGCGTAGAATGGATTTAGAGATCTCCGAGAATTTTATATTGGAAATAAGTTATATTAGTAATACATATACTTTGTTTCAGAGTTATTATATTTTAATTAATTTTTTAAGTTATTTTGGCCTCAGGAGCCATTAGGTGAAAGAAAAACCCAAAACGAAATTTGTTTCGGTACGTAAATTGTAAGGAGTTATTACAATAATATTAAAATAATAAATATTTCTGTTAATAATTAACAGAATCCATATATTATTTACAGAAACAAAACTTCTGAGTATCACTTAAGAGTACTAATGCATGAAAAAGGCCCTTTTTTGCGTAGAAAAGTGAATTGAAAATCGAACATTTTGAGGGACTGGAGAGCCCTTCTGCTACTACTTGTCTTCCTGCTGTAGCTGGAAGAAAAGTTCTCAGTCTCCCGTTCCATTCCCATGCACTTTTCATGCATAAAAGGTCCTTTTTATGCACTTATTAAAAGAAGTACTATGTGTAACAAGTGAGTAGTTTACTTTTTCTAGCAAGAATAATGATCACGAGGGCGCCTCCGTCAACATTCCTTCCTAGTTGCACAATGTATTATGAACAAACAATAAATGGATTTTAACGTCTTCTGTTGCAACGCAAATGCATGTGCATAAAGAATTTCGTTCAATTGGTTATGAAAATGTGTATAACATAGTCATGCGCTTCGTACATGTTCCCGCAATCGTATTTTTGTTGCCCTCGCTTCGTTGGTATGGAAATCCCCTACTTTACGCTCTTGTGTCGTATGAAACTGTTTTTTTACCTTACTACATTTAGATATTTTTAATAAAACCAAGTTTTTTTTTCTAGTTTGTGGGACTTATTGGATGCTGAACATTCTCACGTAGCTCAAATGGCAGTGCCACTTTTATTGCACTCTATTACTTTACCGTGTGGAGTTGATACGTTTTGGAACATAGTACAAAGCGATTTTCATGGTAGTGACTGGCGGATCCGCTTCTCTGCAGGTAATATTTTTTTTAATGAGTTCTACAGTTAATCAATTACTTCATGTATTGTGTCTAAGATATTTATTCGTAAACTTGTAGTTTTTAAGTATTTTAATAATAAACCAGTTTCTCAAACGGTATTCTATCTGGCTACGGTAGTGAGAATGACCAATAAGAGAGAAAATCATTTCAGTGAGCTTTAATCTAAATAGTCTAAGGGAGTCTGCATAACAGTTAGCGTTTTTTATGACGATTTTGAATTTTTTACTTAGCCCCATCTCAACCAATAGCTCTGAATTAATAAAAAAATATTTTAAGTTAACAAAATTTCTTATAAACAAGAACTAAATTGTTACTTAAATAATGATATAGCAGCGAATATACTGGCTATAGATAAGGAAGGTAACTATCTTATCAAACACTTCTTTTTATACGTGTATCAATACATCTAGAGATTTAGGAGTTATTTGAAACAGTAAAGTGTAAAGAATTATTTAAAGAAAATCATCTTGGTGAGGGAACGTAAAGGATAAAGAATAAGAAAAAAAAAGAACGGCTCAGGTTGCGATCAAACCGAAAACTTTCTGCATATAGGGTGTGCACGCGCGAGAGCTGCTCGGTTATTTTTTAATAAAATGACTAATTGCTGAGCACGGCTTACTCGTGGCATCATGCCGAACGGAGTCGGCATTGTTGAAATGGCTGGCGAACAAAAAAATTCCTCACTTAAATTCAAAATTGCACTTTTCTTATGGAAAATGGCTCTCGGTCAAACTGGCAAATATCTTTGGATTCTAGTAGTATTCGATATGTAGATCAAAAGTCTCAATGGGCGCTAAGTCCGAAAAACTCTTGTTTTCGAGATATAGCCCTTCGAAGTTCGGCTTTCCGTGCGTAATGCTGCCTACTATTCTTACGAGTCGTAGTGTAAAACTTTATATCCGCATGAGTATGAGTAATATCACAGGATATACTGATAGTATATATATAGAAAGATGTATTGTTGACCTTGACCCTCATCTTAATGTGACCCCTAGAAGTCATTTAGAGGTCGAATCCCAGTTCAATGCAAAAAAGCTGGTAAATCGTGGTTTTTTCAAAAGTGGTCTAGTTTAACGTTGTTCAAGTCAGAGAAAGCCATTGGTTGATTACATTCAACTTCATTCCAACCTCTATTCTGGAGGTGGATTGAAGGCCACCGTAATAATGCTGGTCAACACTGCTCATTACAGTTAGCAGACGTCAGGGCTGGTTAACACTGGTTATTGCAGTTATCAGACGTCAGGGCTTGTTAACCTCCAGACGGCTGGCATCACCACTTTAGTGGTGTTGCCACCACTAAAGTGGTGATGCCGGCCGTCTGGAGGTTAACAGCGGTCCTTACCGTTTATTAGTTTTGAGTCTTGGTAAACAATTATAGTGATCAATTATGAGCTGTCAACTGTAATAAATAACGGTTATTATTGGTCAACATTGGTCATTAATCATTATTGGACATCAGCACTGGTTAACATCGGCCATTATTTGTAGGACTGTTGAAGAAACCACACCCGATATGAAAATTCGCCAAATATACTGAGAAGGTCTGTTGGAGAAGCAACTACCCACCAAATGTGAATGCTTTTAAACTATCCTAAAAAGGACTGTTAAAGAAACCACACCTGATGTGAAAATTCGCCAATATCATTAAAAAAAAAGCTATTGGAGAAGCAGCCACCCACCGAACGTGAATGATTTTTAACTGTCCTAAAAAAGACGGTTGAAGAATCAATCATAGCACTCAAAGTGAATTATCGTCAATTATCATAAGGACTGGTTCTATATATATTTATCTATATATAATATCCTCAAGTTGGGGTTTGGGGGGCATAAACAATCATAGTTATTAATTATAAGTGGTCAAGAGTACTTAACAGTAGTCATTATTGCTCATGAGTGT
>UXGD01006576.1:0-12270 GCA_900474315.1 Torymus auratus
GATGTGGGTATTTTCGCTTTTAAAAATATTAATCGAACTTTGAGAAATACCGTAACACGCCTAAAGTATTCAGCAATTCTCAATCTACAGATAAATACACTTCATTATTGATATTAATGCAAAGATATTGAAATGTATTAAATATAACGAAGGCGATCACTGGAAAGCTCATGTCGCTCCAAGTGGGGCACATTTGGGTACTTTATTTTTTTAATTATTTCTACTCGACAGTGACAGTTTCTACCACTTTCAGTACATGTGTTAAAACTTTAGCCATAACCAAAAAATTTGCAGCGTAAAATAGTTTCTCATTTTTTAAATATCGCAAAAACCCATATCGCCCCACCTTCCCTTAAGCGAAACGTGTGCTTAAGATTTGAAAAAAAATATTTGAGTTATCAAACAAGGAACAGACTTGAAAATAGAATATTAATATTTTACTTCTAATTTTAACGAGAACCAGAAGAAATTTTACCTTTTTAAGTAAAGTTAAACAATAAAGCATGTTCCTCTATTCGCTTCCTCCAAACCTTAATAACATGGCGTAGGTCAATTACCGACGTACAAACAGAAAGGAAAGCTCGCATTACTGAGTCATGAAACATCTCAGTAGCCGCACGATTCTAGGGCAAAACGACGACTTCCCTTCCGGAAGTTGCACTTCCTTCCTCATCCGGTCCTGTATATCTTCATCTCCCTTTTCGACTCTCAGGCGCTCGGCGAAAAACGTCGTCGTCAGCTCGGCTGACGCCGAGAATTGATCGGTTTACCGGGCGGCGTGATATAAAACCGCCGGCCGCGCTAGCGCGAGGTCTTTATTATCGAATTACATTGATCGAGAGAGAGAGAGAGAGAGAGAGAGAGAGAGAGAGAGAGAGAGAGAAAGAGAGCGGCGGTGGTGGCGTATCTCTCGTTAAAGGGGCCGCGCCCTCGCGCGATTGCCGCGGCCGCTTTAATTTTCGTTTTATGGATTTTTTTATCGCCCGCGAGGACGAAATTCCACGCTCGCGCGCGTACGCCGTATCGTCCGGTGCTTAAACGTGATTTATACCGTAGCGTGGAAGGATTTTTTATCCGGGAGCGCGTGCGCGGTAGTGGGAGACAGTTAGCCGATTACGAGTGTGTATTTTTTAAATTGCGAGAAGCCGAAGCTAAGCGATTTGCCACGGTGACCGAACAAAAGTTTGTAATAAATATTAGTAGAAATTTTAGCTACCTTGAAATCATTGCGATGGTGCTCAGGGTGATACATAGCAGCTTTGGAAAAGATAGATAAAAAAAACTTAATCCTTTCGACAGTAAAAAATATATCTATGTTGTTAAATCTGAAATAGGGGTTCAAAGATTATCATATGAACAAGAACTATGTAACACAAATGGTGATCATTTTTGAAGATTTACAGAAAGGATATTCTCCAATAATTTCCTAGTCTTAATTTAATTTGAAGTATATTTGATTTCGGGGCACAACGTTTTCAGTTTTAAATAATCGATTCGATACATAAAAGCCATGGAGTTTTCTCGAATTTTCTACAATATGCCAGGCTGTTTTTACTTCATTGTAATTTTTGCAAAATATTTCAATAAACTTTTTACTATTTTTCATAGCAACTGCTTTTATTTGAAATTGCTTGTTATTGTTTGGTCGATTGTAATAACTATTAAAAGTAAACAAACATGGAATAATAATACAGTTTTTAAAATTTTTTATTCTCATCAAATAGTTCTGACGTTCTTGTTATGTAAAATTGTAAAGTTTACATTTGCAACGGAGCTTGTTACAAATTGATTTATGGTGCAACCCAATTCCTGGCCGGCGTGCATATTTACTTCTTAATGGTAGCTTATGTAACGGTAAGCTTTCTATTTACGTGGCAAGCCAAGAAGAATGAAAGATATAAAATTTAACAAAATAATATACAAGAAAAATGTTTGAATAGCTAGTACAAACACGTGTAACAACAGGGCTGTAAAAAGCCTCTCTCCAATACCGTTTGTCATTCGGGCGCTTTTTCCAACTCTGTTCTATAAATACGTCGGTTTAACGCTCGCAATATAATTCAAGAAAACGATTTCGCGGGCAAAAAGACTCGCTCGTGTGCGCACGAACAGAGAATAATTCCTCTTTCTCTATCTTTCTCTCGCGCTCGCGCACACGGTGTCTTATATAGCCTCGGTATACCTGCTGGCTGGGCCTCGAAGTAGAATCGTTGGCGCGAAACCTCGGACGGCATTTAACGCCGCTTAAGTGGCGCTTAACGGCGTTTTTTGTCTGGCCCTCGCGTAGCGTCGTTTCTTGTACCCTAACCTCGCGGGGATATCTGTGTTTGTAGAGCACGCATACTATACCGAGGCACTTGTGTGCGCCAGTACACCTGAGCTTAATGGACAACGTCGAATGCAATTACTCACCCATGTATGTGTATGTACGCACGCATACACTGCATACGCGTACGCATATATTGTGCGTCATCTTGCACCTGTGTGTACGCAATACGTTTAATAACAAGTAGATTATAGTATTTTGAGGTAAACAAGACGAGTCGCTATATATGGATGGGTGCAACTACGAATTAAACACTAAACCTTATTATACGAAGGAAAGTGCGCTTCATGCAGCGTGTATACTCCGACAGAAACACACTGTACGCACGCACGGCGGAGTCATTTTCTTGCCGAGCAACGGACTGTATATAACTCGGTAAACGAGCTTCGAGTCTCTACAGAGGAGCGCGAAACCCTTCGCTCGGCGCTGCGCCGTCTCGTCTCTTTTTCAGGCCAGGCGTCCGGGGGATGCTCTCTGCAAGGTTTCGCTCTCGCGAGTTTCGCACGCGCGCGCGCACGAGGCTCTAAACTTTTTGCGCGCCCGCGTCCTGCTTTTTACCAACGAGAGCTATTATACCGGCTTTTTGCATCTCGCCGTCGTTTTTCGGTACCCGCGCCGCGCCCGAGTCTGCAGCTACACGAGCGTCTACACTGCAGTGCATCGAGGTTTCAGCCATAGGAGGTTGAAATTGTTCACGCAGAGTTAACGATTCGGCAAGTCAATTATAAGCTTTTAATGTGCCCCCGGCATTATTATTAAGTGCGCGAGCAGCCGCGGCGTGTATTTCGTAGTTGTGAGTCTAGCTCGGTTAGAATAAGAGCGGTCGGAGAGGCGGGAGCTTCAGTTTGAAACAGTCTGAGTAGCTCGAGGTTTTATTGCGGTGCGCGGGTGGGAGAGAGTCTTACCACTACCCTGCTCTCTTCGGATCAAACTTGCCGATTGCAATTTGCAAAGTGCCAAGTCCGAGTGCTATTTTCGGTCTGCGGTCTGAGGTTACAGAAGTAGCCGCTGTAGTAATATTTACTGCTCTCTATGTTTTCAGTAAAATGGTGATTTTTACGATAAGTTTCGCGTAATTTAGTTATTCAATTACAACTTACACTAGAAAACGCTTGGAAGAATTCTTTGAATCTGTAACACTCACCTGTAACAACAAAAATAAAAATGTATTAAAGTTTTGAGAATCCATATATTTCAATAACATAAATGAACCGTATCTTTAAATGTATAACAACTGAGCTATTGTGCAATATATCTATCAATAATATAAATGAATTAAACATAGTCTACCAATATATGGTCTATAGCTATTATTTTGTTCAGTTTCGTAAAATTTATAAAATTGACTAACAAAGGTTTGTAATTGTCAAAAAATCAGAATTATAAAAGCGTTTCAAACGTAAAATATCACTCTAATGATACAACGAGCTACTTCCCGTTTTCATCTCTTTCAGCAATAACAATATTCCTCTCAACGAAACAATAAGTGCCGTAATCAAAATAACAAACTTCATAAAGTTGGTATACAACGAATGTGGGTCATTTCAGTCATTTCTCACGGCACTCGTCAGCGCGCGTCCTCTGCAACCGAGCAAACGCGAGGCTTACTTATTTCCGGAGTCTTCACGGTGTAGCGGCATGTGCTTGAAGGCGATGCGTGACGGAAACTCGCGCGGTCCTTCAGAACGACACAAATATCGCGCGAGGGCGCGCCTGAGAGCCAAAACTTCCAAGAAGGAATAATACCGAAAAACGGCCGTAATGACGGTTAAATATAGGTATATAGAGATGGGAGAAGTCACGAGAAAATTACACGATGAGTCGCATAAAAGTTTAAAGCTGTTGGGCAAGGATAGTGATGAGATTTGTAATACGTATTATTTTGACGTGTACAATAGAATTGTATGTGACTTTGCGGGAAGATTTTCCGATGCGTTATGGGAAAGTGCCTTTAGAAATTGCAGGCAGGTAGTTTTTCTCACTGTCAAATTTCTTGCCATTAGGCTGAAAAATTTTATACGCTTACGAGCATGACATTATTGCGAAAATACTGCTAAAAACAACTTATCTTGTCATCATCTCTTATGCATCTTTTAATTGGATGATGATAAGTGTATATTATTTATGTGGGAGCAATTAGAGTGTTTTCCTGAAAATTCCAGAAGTAGCTAGTTACTTTGATAGCTTACTTACTTTATAGCATGGAAAATTATATACACTTACTCAAGTTTTTTTCATTTTCCATTAAAATTAATGAGTTTAAAAGTCAACGTGGAGAAATTTGCAGATCAATTACATATAATAATTAATTTGAATATATGCTGTATTTTACATTATGACATTACAAATACATTTTTGTGCTGTCACCTGACTTACATTGAAGGGATTTAATATAAACCTAAAATAGTTTTAAATTATTTTGGACAGACATGTATGGAATGTATGTTAATAATTCCGTATTTTATTACTCTGTCATTATGTACTTTAATGTAGCACCTCAGTTTCGCCTCAATATCAGAATATTTTATTTAAGCGTTCTATTTGTTTGAAAAATCTATTAATACCGTACCTACTTGAACTAAGTACATATATCACAATTATTAATAAAATCTTTTCGGTTTGCCACGAAAGAAAAGCATGCAGCTTACAAAAGAAAGTGCAGAACATTTTCTTCTAAAAGCAGCATCACGTGAAAGAAGGTGTTGAAGGGAATGAGGTGGGCGCTCGTGCAGAAGGAAAACCTAGTCGCAAGACACGTATATATGTATACGCGAGACAAAGAAAAATCCGGGGGAAAGATGGAAAGCGAGGGAAAACTCGTGCGGGTAGCGCGAAAATGCAGAGGGTTGCGAGCGAGCGAACGCGAGAGCGTGATGGTAAAATCAAAACGCGAGCCTATCGTGCAGGTGCTGAGACACCTCAATCACGCAAAGTGGCTGCATCCTCTGCGCACACGCCAGTGAGCGAACACAGATACCGTGTATATACATGCAGTACGTATATACAGATAGAGCAGCTCGACCTCACCGCCTTGCAGAGCAGCGCAAACGTGACGGACGGCGTTGCCATGTGCGTGAACAATGTATCGGAGAGACGCCGCTGTAAGCAGAAAACCAAGGAGGGAAAGAAGGAGGCGGTGAAAAATGAAATAGCAGAAACAGGGTCGAGCGCAAAAGAGAGATGAAGGGGAAACCCGAGAGGAGAAAGAACATTTTATAATACTTTCTCAAAGTTCTTTAAAGAATTTACTTGGATGAATATTCGAAATACGATTGTGTTTGTCACGACTTTGCTACGCATGAGAGCATATAATTCATGACAATAGTGTAATGTGAGGTAAGCGAATAAAACAATACTGTGGAATATATTCAATGACAAACGTTAAATAGTACAGAAAACAGAAGTACTGGAAAAGGAAGAACAAACAAAAATTAGGAAGTAAAAACAAAGCAGAATGATAAACAAAAACTAGGCAGTGGCGTTCTTTGAATATTTAGAAGCAGCTGCAAACGTTTTATTACGAAAAAAACGTGTACCTATGTTGATGTAAAAATTCCGAAGGAAAATTTGTATATTGCAAAATGTTACAGAAGTTGTAAAGTAAACAAAGAAAAATTTAATGTAATGTAATTTTATCAAGATACAAGGTTTAAAAACTTTGAAAGAGATAATTAGTTTACACGAGAAAATTCATCTTCGGAGACATTGCACGCTTTTCCTCTCTACCATTAATAGATTAAGAAGACAATGGAACTTTCTTCCTTCGAATATACAAGCCATACAACGTGTATTTTTACTTTATCTGTTTCGTCTATTATCTCATTTCCTCTTTTTTGTAATAAAAAGCTTTTAGATACTTAAAGTTTAAATAAATGAAAAGAACAAATTACTAACAAAGGATACGAGAAAAAAATTACAGACAATATGCAATTCCACGAATTCGTTATGTAAATTGTAATAAAACATGTACTTTATATTCCATCTGTACTTGTAATACATTATGATAATGAAAGAGAAAGTAAATATGAATTGAGAAATAAAAAAATTCCATTTAACACTTCGACGTATAGTTCAATTGAACTTGGAGCTTAACCACGACAGTGCGCCTGCATTATTGAGACATGCAGAGAAAAAGATGAAAGACGAAGAAAGTAGCTAGAAGTATCAGTTGAATTGAAAGGTTATTGAAGAAAGCAACAAACTTATGATTGGATTTCTTGCAATAGCATTGACTGTATATAGCCGAGTACATGTCGTATTAAATATGAATAGATATAATAATGAATATATAATTCAAATATTGAGTTAGTTTTGAAATTATCTATGTAAATATAGTGAATTGACGGAAAAGAATTATGTGAGAAATCAGCGGTTGGGAAGAAAAAGTCTTGCATTTTTTGTTCTTTTATGATACAGAGCTAAAACTCGAGCGCATTGGCACGAGCAGCTTCCGAAAACACCGACAAACTTCTCCGGAGGCGAAGAAAATCCCCTTTTCTCCCTTGCTATTTTCACAAACTGACAGTTTTAAGAAAAGAAGAGGAAACTCGAAGCACCGCTCCATCTCGAAACCCCGAAAAAACTCAAGACCTCGAGAAAGAGAGAGAAAGAGAGCGCGAGATAGACAAAATCCCTTCGGCGCACCTTCGCTCTTTCTCTCTCTCTCTCTGTCTTCCGCACAGCTTGCCGCATCGCCTCCTCCTGGTCTGCGCGACCGCGAGAGACAAACGACGCGGCACGCGGGGCGAGGAAAGACGGAGGCGGGAGCACAAAAGAGACGGCGCATCGCCCGAGGAATCTGAAATCAGGTGAACCCGCGCGCGCGCCAACTCGACGTGACTGCAATATGCAAACTCTCCCCTCGACTGCGCATCTACAGGGCGAGCACAGAACTTTGGCAGGCGCGAGAATTGCGCACCCCCTGCCTACTTCGCCGCAAACAATATGATAACAGTGTGCGTTTGCAGTCCTAACCGGACAAGTTTTCGGCGCATCGACCGATTTGGCCAGTTTAAAAACGATGAGGAAACGATCTCTCGCGCATTCGCGTCTTGCCGGAGGTTGACGTGAGAAAACGTGGTTCGAAGAGAGTGACTGTGCCAGCTAATGCTAAGACAAATTTTTCTGTGGCAGCAGAAGGTTTTGATATTTGGGTAACCGGCGTGATTAGCGTTAACGAAGTACACTGTCAAAATAATTTCAAGAAAAGAAAAATTACAAATCAGGATGATTCTTGAGACATTTTGATTCTAAAATATGGTTTTCAAGTACAAATCTCTTTTAAGTTTAATACATTAAAATACTTTATAGATTTGACGTATGGTAAAAATTTGGTAAAAATTTTATTTTTCATACTATGTAGGAGCTATACCTACATCTTAGTAGATTATTAGTTCTGACATTTACTATATCCACATTCGTATTTTCAATATAATTTATCACTCTAGAATCAAAATATAGTGCAAGCTCGTTTTCTTGGGTTTCCAGTATGTTAGAAAAAAACTGGAATAAATCGCTTGATAACGAATGAAGTATAAAATATATATTGAATAATCGACAAATCGAAATGCTAAAACTTTTAAAAACAACGTACGACTGTAAAATAATAAGAAAAATCACAGATTCAAGTAAAAATTTTTAGCGGAAAAAGGCCTTATCGAAAACAAAAGATATAAGTTTTATGTGATTAATATAGGTCGGAGCGTTCTCGAGATATTATATCGACGGCTGAAAGGAAGAAGAACGTATCTCGGCGCTTTTACGGCCAGCACACGGCCAGTCTATACAGTATGCATGCGCCGAGATATGTTGTTCTTCATCCGCGCGCCGAGATACGTCGTTCTTCATCCGCGCGCCGAGATACGTTCTTCTTCCTCTCAGCCGTCGATGTTTTCCCTAAAATAACGGATTATAACGCTAAAAGTCTCAAAATAAGTTTTTAAACAGATTTTTACTTCAAAATTTGCTACAGTATTTTAAAAATTTTTTGAGATAACAAAATACACAATATACTTTATTGCTTTGGTGAAGAGTAGAAGAATTAGTGAACAAGGGAGACGGAACGTGCGTAAAATTTCTTAGCGGGTGGTCAATTAATAGCTGAGCTCTTTTTACTTCGCTCGCCTCCTTCCTCGCGAAAGCCTTTAATCATACATTCAATTGGATTTTAGGAATACGCATGATTGACTGTCATAAGTGTATAAAGAGTTAATGACATTATCGGTTCACATACGTGTAGAAGGAACTGATGTGCGATACATCGACACGGCATCGTGCAAATATACATACATGTGAATACAATCATTAAAGTTCTTGTCTTGCTTCTGACACGAGCGAAATTTGTTTTCGAATGCAGCATTCGTTTTCATATTCTTGTCAAAACAAAATTTTAATACTCGTCAAATGAAACGGGCGTCTGCTCGTTGATGGCATTTCATGTTTCATCAATATGTCGAACAAATAATTTTCCTTACGGAGAATAAATTCGTTAGGTTGACAACAGTATTGTCACATTTATGTTTGTAATATTCCTACCTGAATTACCTTTGTTTGTAATTTACATGTGTTTGTTTTCATAAAATAATTTAACTGAATATGAGAAAAAGCAAGAGTTGTACCTGATTGTGTATTTGCATCATACATACATGTACCCTGAAAAAAAATTTATTAGTATTAAAGAAATATTTTTTTGAAACAAATAACTGTTTATTTAACACAAAAAAGGGTTATTTGTTTCAAAAAAATATTTCTTTGCTACTATTCAAATAAATATTTCTTTAATACTAATAATTTTTTTTCGGTGTATATATAACTGCTTGGATTTTAGGAAAAGTTTTTTTATCTAGAATATCTAAGTATAGCAGAACAATTTGATAGATATGAGTCTATTAACTTTCTTGAATGTTTATTTTCGTTATCCAAGAGAAAGAATTGGATCTATTTTATTTTAACAAAATTCTTTTTGCACATTATTATCCTAAAAAAGACACAAATTATAGGAGCTAGACCGTGGGCGCTTGCGCGAGTATTATTGATGTGTATCGCAGCCAAATGACCCGCTCCTCTCATGTACACGGTGGCGATGCATCGAAATGAGCCATCAATAAACATTTAGCATTGGTATGCAAATCCCCGTGAGAGCTGCGTCGCTTGAGAGCCAAGTGGCGCCGCCGTTCTCCTCCTTCGCCCCCTAAAATTCACGCTTTCCGCCCAAGCACAAGGACTGTGTAGGACTGTGTAATAGGTATGTGCATTATACATATTTATATACACATATACAAGCTTTTATACATGTATGTATAGATTTAGAGAGGATAGAAGTTTTGGGCGGTCCCAGAAATCGAGAATTCGTGTTTGCGAGGGTGTCTGAATTATATAATTAATAATATCAATGACTACATGTGGATTTTACATAATGCATTTATATTGAAAAATCTGTGTGAAGACTTTAAATAGCTGTGACGTATTGATAAAAGATCCATCTTGAATTAATGAAAAATAATTATTAGATATTTAAGCAGCTACTTAATGTAGAATTTTCAGTTCACCCATGTTGTGAATAGTCTTTTAGAATTCTAATACTAACAAATATCCCTGGTAAGTATTCAAGTTTTACTTATTTCCACCGTGGGGAGCAAACTTGTGTCACGCCGCACTGCAGGTTATTTTAAAATTATCTAGGTTGGAGAAATAGGTTACAGTACTTCATACTTTTAAGTTAATTTAGAGTTTTAATAATATTTTTAAAAGTTAAAAAATCAATAAAGTTTTATTTAATTTAAAATTCAAGATTTTATAACACTACTGATTTTCCGTTCTACTGATAAATGTCATTTTGAGAAATAATATTTATATATAATATTAAGAGTTAGAAAACGTATATTTCATAAACCATGAGAACTAAATCTATTTTCCGCAAAACTGCTTATAGGTTTACTTCTAAGTGTAATTACGATACTATAGCGTTTTTAACAGATCAAATTTATGTATGTACACGTTTTAATTTAGCTTTGAAGACGATGCTTGGAGCTCAATTTCAAGTGTCTATTATGAAAAGTAGATGAGACCTTCTTAGTATTCTTCTGCTACTTTTAAATATTATAACATTATGGTTTGGAACACAGATTTTAATTTATTATTTAATTTTCCTTTATCCCAATTTTTCGTAAAGCAGAATGAAGGTTGTATCCAAGTAATGGAAAATAATTAAAGCAAAATAATTGTTATCCATATACTGGCACATCGTCAACTTTTAGTTCTATAAAATATTTCACTCTAAAAGCATAACAAGGTAATTTTCCACAACATTCTACGGTCGACAAATGAATTCCTAGCGCATACCCACGCAGGATGAATCGCATAGTGTGATACAAGAGACATAAAAATGCCGCAATTTTTAATTAACAAATAAAAGAGGGAAATTCGTTGTTGGACTTTTACGACGAGTATAAAATGTGGAAATTCCCTTTATAATAATAATGGAGAAATGAACCATAGGACGGAATTCGCGCCCCTCACGTGTGTAGCCGAAGAATTTTACGAGGCTGAAGAGCGCAAAAGAGAAGATGAGGAGAATAGAAGGGATGAAAGGAGAAAATGCTGGGGGTCCAAAGATGGCTAGATTATTATTTATGCTAATTGACTTTTTTTCAAATCTTTATTTTAAAATATTCAATTTTTTAAAGATTTTTTGAATGTGCAAAAGTACATATTTTTCTTTTCTCAGCTAGTACAATAATTTAATATAGGAATAACGTCATTAAAAAAGTTTCTCAGAGAATTTCAAAGTGGCTGCTGAGACGATAATAGAATTAATTAAGAAATTAAACAGCTGGGTATCGTATATATCCCATCTCGAATTCCGAAAGGTGCCGCTGAAAGCTCACCAACTCAAACTTCTCCAAAATAGCTCCTCCATCGCACTTTTCATTACCACACCATTCCTCCGACTAGTTCGCGCACACTCCAGCGCGCGTATTCCTCCCTCCAGAATTTCCTCTCTCCTGCTTGCTCGCCTTTCATAGCGTGTTGACGTACCATCAGGTATGGAGATGAACCAGACACGCCCCGGGCAGTGCTTCTCTCTCTCTCTCTCTCTCTCTCTCTCTCTCTCTCTCTCTCTCTCTCTCTCTCTCTCTTCCTCTCTTTCCGGTCTTTCATCCTGCGACCACGAAGCCCGCGCGTGTACGGGTGCTCCGGCGATCGTAAATGCTGTTATAGGGATGTGCGCGAGTGCCACGCAGCTAACTTATCGCCGCTCCGCTAGGCGCGCACGCGTAAAAATTCAATCTAGGGATTTTCAATTTTACATTCGCTCCGACCGGCACTATATACTACGTATACACACGTTCACCTCTCGCTCTTTATACGGTCCTTTGAATTCCCCTTTTTGCCCAGTACGTATGTGTGTATACTGACGCGAGCGCAATGTAGTGATAAAATATAGGGAAAAGAATAGGAATAGCAGCCTGACTGAAACAGAACTGATTTGAACATTAGGGTAACGACCGGAAAATTCGAGGATTACAAAACAAAGGGCATCGGCAGGTAGTCAGTCTCTCATGAGGAAAAGAGAATATGAGATACTAAAAATAGATATTATTATACCCAAATACTATCGTTTAAGCAGATTTATAAACGTATTTGCATAACAAATTCAATAAAAGTGATTTCATTAAATACGTAATGTACGGTCAAAATATAAATCAAAATTATTATGCCTGTTAATCACTATTTAAGTGAAAAACAATTAGAATTATAAATACGACTTGATATACGATGAATCGAATAAACAATTTATGATTTACTTACTTAAATAATATCTTCGTTACAATGGGTCTGAAGTTTGCAACGTTGAAGAGCAAAGAAATAATAAAAAAAACCGCTGCCAATTCATTGGCACGTAGCTTCCTCAAAATAATTTATTGATTCCTTTTATTAAATTA
>UXGD01006577.1:0-12268 GCA_900474315.1 Torymus auratus
ATGTACAATATTGTGTTATTAATAACTGATTGCAATAGTTTTCCTTTTTGTTTTTTTTTTTTTTTACGAAAAAAAAAACAAATAAGAAATGGTTAATTATTAATTTGAGTGGGAGCTTTTATGATTAGTGTATTTTAGTGAAGAATTTTTAATCGATTTTTTTATAAGTGTGTTTTCTCGATGAAAACGAATAATCAAAATATTTCCCTCAAAGCTTATCGATTACATACGATTATTTAAATGTAAAAGTTATTGAATAAACTTTAATTGAGATCTTTATCGAGAATCGTGTGAGAAAAATAACACAAGTTTTATTTTTATGCAGTCACAGACTTTATTTAACGGAAAGATTAGAAAAAGACATACTCATTTTGTTTGTTGTGAATACTAAAAAAATCTTAATTTAAACGTTCAGTTTTTGGTAATTTACGTTTACCGAACGGTCTGATGCCTTCTCAAATAAATAAGTTGAGCTTGAGACTCGAGAGTCGCCAGCTCTGCTACAACTGGAGCCATTTCTTGGACGTGATCTTCGTAATTCGATCCTACAAGCCGGAAAAAGTTTTATGATTTACACATTTTTAATTATTGTTTCTACAATTGATTATATGATTGAATTTTTATATTTTGCGTACCAGTTCCTGCTTTCTTTTCACCGTATACGACTTTGCCATCAAAGTCATTCATGGGGACCTTAATGTCTTTATCTATTATTTGAATCGTGATATTCAAATGATCTTCTATTTCCGCCAGTAACTGTTAATGATAGTCATTAGATTCGCTTTCTTTTATTATCATTATTTTTACTATTGATTCTTTATTCTCACCCGTGGTTCGTTGTACCAAATGCAGCAGCCGCCCTGCTCGGTGAGATTCGTGTTGTTGCAGTTACGACCTCTCGAGGAACACCATTCGCCGTGATACCAGACCTTTTCTGGAGTGCTGGCTACCAAAGAGATCGCTAAACCCATTCTTTCTGCACGTCCGACTCTACCGATACGGTGCACGTAATTGGTTTTCTCGTCGGGAAGAGTTACGTTTATCACTAAAAAAATTACTTAATAAGTAAATTTAATGAATTCCTTAAATAGAATAGAAAAGTTACTAACTGAAAGGTAAGCCTGTGATATCTAATCCTCTTGCTGCTACATCGGTACAAATTAAAAATCTGACTTCTTCACGTTTAAATTTTTCCAAGTTAGTTTTACGTTCTATCGGTTTACGATCACCGTGCAGACATACGCAAGTCAATTCCCTATCACCAACTTGTTTTAAGTAGCGCTCCAAGTTGTCACAATCGAGTTTTGTGCGACAGAAAATTAGAGCTCGGTCCATTTTGTGTTCTTTAATAGCTCGAAGACAGTATTCTCCTTTCAATATTTTAATTCCCTCGGAAAGAGCCTCTGAAATTCGTAGCTATTCAATTAATATTGCTAACTTTTATTAATAATTAGATAAAAAATCAGTAAACTGCTTACCAGCTGTATTTCCTGAGCGAGTGTCATCTCTAGCATGAACACCATCCGTCTGTATGTGCCTTCGTAAATTTTGCCAAGAAAGGTCCTTTGAGGCGTCTACCGGTACAACGACGTGATGTACCGTTTCTGGAACAGCATCTTCTCCTTTCACATCGACCCACGTTGGGAAGTGCATTAATTTTTCCTAATAAAAGACACAATATATAAATATTTGCAGGTGAGTAGGTGAGATATTTCGTGAATGTCATATGAAGTACATACTGCCATTTTCTTCACTTCAAAAGCATGCAAAGTAGCTGAACAAACTATCATTTGCAATCTGTTACCATCATTAGTAATTTTGGGCATTTGTCTATGTAATCTCTCAATTAATTCTCCATAATTCTGTTTTAATAAACCATCAGCTTCATCTAATACGAAAAACCTACAAAGACATAAGGTAAGTAAAAACTGAAAAACATATACAGTAATACAAATGGTTTTATATGCACCTGCATTGATTGAGTAACAAATATCCATCTTGTATTAGCGAATCTAATCTGCCTGGAGTTCCAACAATTATGTTTACACCATGATTTAGAACAGTTATTTGATCTTTAATACTTTGACCACCAACGACTAGTAATTCCTTAATTTCAGGATCTTTTATATACTTCTTAAACTGTAACAGACAAAAATATTATATAAATTTGTCTCTTAAATTGCAAAAGAAATTTCTTTTTTTCTCTTAAATTGCAAAAGAAATTTCTTTTAGAAATAAAAATTTACCTTTTGTATTTGATTGTATGTTTGTTCAGCAAGTTCACGAGATGGCTCTATGACAATAGCTTGAGGAGCATTGTTTGCTGGTTTCTCATGAGCTGCACTTTGGGAACTGCTGTGGTTAATGGGATTTTGTTTAATGCGATCTTTTGGAGCTGAAGCAATTGCTATGTAGCCTTGTGGTGGAGGATACTTAAATGGCTGTGCTCCAAAATTGAAAGACATCTCTGCATTTTTCACAACCACAGCAGGAAAAAATGTTTGTGACTTTTGGTGTTGGTTTAATGTAAAAGCTGTTCCTAAGTCTACTCCATTTTTCCAATATCTCATTTCTCCTTTATCCAAATCAATAAGGCAACCGATAACATCATGCATGCCAAAGGCTTCACCATAACTATCAAATTGTTTTGAATTAGACTTTTTTCCAGTTCCGCCATAACCCCAGCCAAATTTGTCAGTTCCTAAATCTAATACAGCCTATATCCAATATAAATAACGTTAATTATCTATGCTTTTTATGTTATGTGCATTATTATAAAAAAAAGCATAGAAATACCTGAGATGTTGACCAGCCAACCCTACATAATCCTTCATCAGTAACAATAGCTTCATAATAGTACTTTCCAGGGCCTGTAATACCTTTATTAGCACGACATCCATGCCATTCCTTTTGTTCTCTACTTTGACAGCGAAGACCATCAGGAGTTACGGCAAGAGCATGACCTCTATCGAATAAACTTAGCAACCATGCAGGAGCTACATCAAATAATATTTTATTAATAAATTAATAAATAATATATTTATTGCTATATTAATTGACAATTGATCTAATGCAATATTTATTATACATACAAGATTGAGATTCCACTTTTGAAGCTTTTCCCGATTCAAAGTCTTTTAATGTTTCCCATACAATCTGTAATATGGGAATACAGAAAGCTCCAGTTTTTCCACTACCAGTTTCTGCAGCCATTAAAACATCGCCACCACCAAGAATTAATGGTGTAGCTTCTGCCTGTACGTCTGTTGGGAGCCTAAGAAATATAACAAATGTTTGAAGAAATTAAATTTCATTTGACTAATAACTAGGAATTACATTGTATTTTATACTCACATCCACTCCATTTCATCAAGAGCTTTAGAAATTTCGGGTAGAACACCCATTTCTATAAATTAAATGAACATTGATATTACAGAAATAAATTAGGACAAAAATTCAATTAAGCAAATTGATGTAAAATTTATTTAGTAGATAAAAATCTATACATCAAAGGAAGGTAATAATAACGTATAATTTAATGTTTGTGGTAATACATACCTTCAAAGGCTGCCATTTTAACTTCTTTTTAAATAATATATTATTTGTTACAAGAAACACCTTTTCACAACACAAAAATACTAAATTTTAAAGAGACCATCAACCTTCTTTAGTAAGTATTTTCTTTCTCTCTGCAAGTTTTTGTTAGGTTAGCGTTTGCCGCTGTCGTCCGCAGTCGGCTCTTCGGCTCTGGCGTTCGGCTCATCGTCGATCCGCGTGTACGATCCTATATATAAACGTATACCTATACGGTATTATATACCGCATCATAGTCGTGTGGAGTGGACGCACATATGAGTTGTTGTGTACAGAGCAAAAACATTTTGTTCTGATTAAAAACACCGCGTTCATCGTATTATAGATAAAAGTAGTTCTTCTACAACAAATTTTGTTTTAATTTTCAATATTTGAAAATACTTTTAAAAGGTTTGTTTGTATGAATAATGTGTTATCAGTTTTATACGACGTAAAAATGTAGATATAATCTAACCTAGAAGTATATACAAAATAAAATAACGGTAATACTTTTTTTTAGATGAGCCGAAAGGAAGCTTTGTCTCAATTTATTCAACAAATTCACGGACGACCTGTAGTCGTCAAACTTAACAGTGGCGTGGATTACCGAGGTATCTAATAATATATTAATCAATTTAATGTGAAAATGTGTAGGTACATTTGTTTACAAGTATTTTGGTATACTTGTAATTGTACACATGTTAAAATTGTTTGAAATTAAAAAAACAGCTTCCATTCTAAAAATCATTAATTAAATATTTTCTTATATACTAATATTTCAAATAATTTTTAGGAGTTTTAGCTTGTTTGGATGGCTATATGAATATAGCTCTCGAACAGACTGAAGAGTACGTTAATGGTCAATTAAAGGATAAATATGGTGATGCCTTTATCAGAGGAAATAACGTGCTATATATCAGCACTCAAAAAAGACGGACTAACTAACAAAATATTCCAACAATTATGTTAATAAAATATGTTTATTTATAAGTTTTGTATTAACAAAATTTTAGTTTCATTCTTAAGTATAAAATAAAAAACTTTCTATCTTATAATTGTACTGTCTTATAATCCTTATCTTTATAAATGTTAACTCTCTATAACTATATATATATATATCAATACAAAATTTTTCATGAAACTTGTTCTGTTTCTGTATGCTCAGCATGTTCTGTATGTTCATTTCTTTGCTCTGGCTGCTCTTGAACTTCGTCAAACAACCTCTGGAAATCATCATTGGCAATCTCGGCAAGCAACTCACTCTCTGTCCTGGCAATAGCAGGATCCACGTCAGTCTCATCCTCTTCAATAATCTCATTTGATGCAAAGTTGTCATCAGCACTGATCAATCCCAACCTGTACCTCTTCAAGTGAGTCTGCAGATCTTTCTTGTGGCCCAAATGTTCGCACTTGGCCAGAAAGTCATCATAGTCCAGTTTGGGAAAGAGCCTGAAGGCCCAGTACTCGAGCCTCTTCATAACTCTGTCAAGATCCTCTTTCTCGTGACCCTTTCCTTTGAACTTGAACCCTTCGTAAAGCTTTTCAATTGTGTGAACACCTTTGGGTCCCTTCAGTCTTTGAGAATTCAAAACGAATTGTTTTCGCGTTATGGTCTTCTTCGGCGGTGGTTGGACCTTTTTATCCTCGTTCTCGTCGCCCTCTCTAACCTCATCACCGGACAAGTTAACATCCTGATTTCCCTCTTGCGCTCCGTCCTCCTCGGCCTCGTCGTCTTGATCTTCATGACGGCGGACAATGTCATCGTCGTCTGCGATATCTGATAATTCCGCGTCCGACATTATTATTAAACTCTCGTGTGTTGCGTATTAGTAGAAGGCTCAACAAGCAACTGACGAGGCACAGGTATCCACGCACAGTGTTTGATTCCCGCCAATTTTTCCATCAGCTGTTTTCGACCATTCCGAACAGTACCTACGTCGCGCCGTCAACCCATTACCCAAACACATTGGGATTATACAAAAGCAAATATGATTAGACAGCTATCCGATATAAAAACTACTCCGACTCCTCCTACTTTGCCTATACCTCTAAAAAGTTATAAAAAATGTCGCGCAATGGCTCCTCCGCAAAACTCGCAAGAGGAAATGCACTTAATCGAAACTGGAGTCATTGTCATCAGCAGCCTCCTCATCACTTTTATCCTGCCCCTCCTCGCGATCCTTCATCTCCTGAGCATTCATGCGGCTCAGGAACGACATCAGCAGTCTTTTATTCAGTCTATCCGTTTGCGTGATTTCCCGTACGGGCGCCTCGACCTGTTCGTCGACGGGCTGCTGCGCTGGCGGCTGATTATTCTGCATCCCGTTCTCGGCGATGACGCGACTCTTGTCGTCCCCGTTGCTGCTGCCGTCAGCCTGTTCCGTCGGTGCTCCCGGCATATTGCCGAAATATATGTGTATAATGACAGAGGTAGAAGTAAACACAAACAACGGTGTAAACACAAGGATTATAGATAGAGGTTATGTGCAGGTAATCCCAACTTCGAAGTACAAAGTAGCAGTTAGCCTTAGCACACGTATACAATATATACAAGTTGAGGCTTGATGATCCGCTTGAGAGGTCGTAGTTTGGAGCGTCAACGGTAGAGGCTGGCGGTTGGATTTGACTGTGGCTATACTGGCTAGCCCGTACCTACTTATTAAGTACATATATATACTTTCTCCCGCACCGCAATATATAGGTATAAAGTCATTGTGAATTGTGACTTTATCGCGTGATATTTAAAAGTAATTGCCTCCGGGGCTGCTGAAGGAAGTCATTATAAGGAGAGGAGAATTTCGACAGAGACTGTACAATGAATGCTCATTCGCATTGGCAGCTAAATCATATCGGTGAGTATATTTAACTACTTATACCGATAACCGATATTTATTAGTTAATGAATCGCGCTATATAATTTATCGCAGAAATACTTATGAAAAAATACGAATGTAACGTACCGGCAGCGAGACTTCTTTAACAAGTGGCACGCATAACCGTACGGCAATTATTTGCAAATCAAAATCAAATTACCCTACATCATGATTCTCGATCCAAATCCATCTCTATCTGAATTCCAGAGTCAAAGAAACCTAAAAACAATAAGAAAACAAACAAATCCACATGTATGTACACAGTACTTATATCCGTCTGGCTCATCCTTCTGTCCTCTCACTCGGCACATGTGCCACGCGAAAACCGCCACATGTGCATCAGCTCTCTCATGCTCTGCTAAGTATAAACGGCCCGCTGCATGCACCGACCGTCGCGAATGACGCGAATACAAAAGGGGGAAACGCCGTGGCGATAGGATATAAGCACGGCGATATGGTGATGGCGTGACCGCGAGTTGGCGAGGGGGTAGACGAATCAGAGAGAGCCGTAGCGGGCGCGCGCCGCTCGAGGCTCCCGCTATTCGCGCGCGGGCATTCCGTCGGCGCGCACGCGGCTGCAACAGACGACGCTTTCGTTTCGCGCGTGGCGGAGGAGCTCACCGCTCACTTATTGTTGTGCATTGCGCGCGGATGTAGCGATATAACTGTAAATCTCGAGGATTTTTAGAAAAAGAGAGTCGTCTTGCCGTACTACGCAGTGTGTGTCATTGCAGAGGCCATTATTATTTGGTGCTAATCGAAGAGAAAGAGAGAGAGAAGAGGTATGTAATTCGTGTGAGTTATGAGAGTTCGGAGAAAGGGTTACTCGAGTGCGTAAGTACAGTGTATGTAGGTACTAGAATAGATTTTGGAGAGAGGGAGAGAGAGTTAAGAAAGCGTGGGCTCCGAAATAACCGGTTCCTCCGGCAGACGAGTGTAAGTGCACAGGCTCTCGTCGCTCGGTAAACGTAATGTGGATATGCAGGCGAGATATCGCCAGAGTTCGCGGACCGGCAAAAGTGGCACACGGGTTAAAGATATATGCGTTATAACGCTAATCGTCTTTTTTTCAAAAAAAAAGAAAAAAAAACGTGCATCACATTTACTTAGTATAGCATTGTCTGGCGTGAGCACGATGGAATACCGATGACCGCTACGATCGTATCATGAAATACGCGTAATTTCGTGTAGCGCATTTTTTTATCTGTGGCGACGCGTTCGCTCGGATGATTTATCAGAGTCAGGCGATGCAGTTTTGTCGGGAAGTGAAGAGGGAGAAAAAAGAGAGAGAAGAGAGGCAGAGAGGGTCATCACAACAAACGTGACATAATCACAGATGTATTTTTATAACCGGTCTGATTTGGTGAACATGCTCTGGATGGACAGGTATATTTGCGTACTTTCGAAAGATGATAGCACCCATGTAATGCTGTTTTTTTTATTTTATTTTTTTATCTTTAAGAACACTGCATAAGTATAATTTGTTCTGATTGCTTATCGGTCGAACGTTTTGTTGAAGTGCCACGAGAGATTCTCGTGTTAAACGGCTAGTTAATGCTAAATAACTGGAAAATTTTCCTATAATACGCTTGAATCTTAAGCGCCCGAGCGCGATAAATAAATTATGAGCAGCGATGTCGATGTAATCGTGTCGATATGCCGCAACGACGATGACAGCGACGATAACTTGGACGTCCATTGAAATCCGACAGTGTGCACGCGTATACAATTTTTACTGATATTTTCCGAGTGTTGTTTGGAATTTAAATCATTCATAAAAAAACGCCGTCGATGCAGAAACGAACAAAAGTACTTTTTCATACACACTGCTTAAAAAAAAAAAAAAAAAAACACCTGTGTAGAAAAACCAGCTCTATACCACATCTGTATACTGCAAATCATCCCGCGCCGAATATTAATATATCCACATAAAATCGAAAACTCACAGTTTCATTAGTCCTATCACCATCATATTATCGCGACGCGACAGCCGAACACTTGCTTGTCAGTTATACACCCCCCCCCCCCCTCTTCCTTTTTTATATATTATTACGCCGGCACATGTCGAAAAACTTTTGGAACCTTCACACTTTATGCAGACACACATCGGTTTGTATATCTGTATATGTAATATAATCTGTGTTTTCATACATTTGGATTGTATATCGACGGGCCGCGTGAATAATTAAAATGTGCGAGCAAGCTTGTGTTTGTTTAAGCCTGGTTATAGTTAACGGACGCCGTCTTAGTGTAACGACGCTGTGTAGAGACAGGCGAGCCGGTGGGCGCCTTCACTATTTATAGGGCCATCATCGCATGCGCGCCCTCGGAATACACATGCATCCAGCGACGCGCAACTACTTCTATAACAATCAATTGTGCGATCCGAAAATTTGCGTGAACTTTCGTCTGTAGTCTGTACAGGTGCTGTGGTGTGCGCGTGGCCCACTGACACCGATAAGGGGCAGCTCGCGCGTACGGAAAAATCGCTGCGCGCACGTTGAAAATTATATTGTTATTTTTATTTGTGTACGCGCATGCGCGCACTCGAAGGATTGCGTGACTGAACTGAAGACGCGACGTATAGGTGGTTATGTAAACATCTGCTGCCGTTAGAAAACTTTGCGTCTCCCTGATAGTCAGCAGGTCGTCGTAAACATTTTTAATTGATGAAAGTACCTCAGTTACCCAGTATTATTAAAACTTCAAACTTTTCGAACAGTTTTACAATTTTCTCATTTATCTTTTGTCTTAAAAAATTAGTAATTCATCAGACTACTTTTAATATAGTCCCCTATAATGATCAGTTAAATCCTGCAAGTATTAAATCCATTGAAACAAGATTTGTTTTTTAAACTTACCTCTTTTGGCCGTATCGTCCTCTATAGAAGATTGAAAATGTTTTCTATTTTCTTTAAATTTCGTGATACCGATTTATTAGACAACCTACAAAAAAATTAATCGCATGAGATACGACTACATACTTATTCCATATCTTTCGATGCGATTCAAAGTCATACAAAAAATAAAGCATTTAGATTGTCCTAAAAATTAAAAAAAAATTTATTGCAAAAACGGCTTTGAAAATGTTTGCAAAGCATCCTTCATTTTATTTTATATGATATTATTCAGTCACGAAATTAATGATGGAAAGAGTTAAATTGAAAGCAATCTAAAATTAATTTATGTTTCTTTAATAAAGGTAGTAGCTTTTGAAATCTTCACAATCTGATAAATTCTACATAGATTGGTTACGATCCGACTGTTATCAAAGTCAAACGTTTAACTTTGCAGGCTCTACATCGAATGCATACTTGACAAACTATTACTTTACATGATTATTCTAAAATCCATCATATTTACACGTCACTAATGGAGACTCCGATTTTTGCAATCAAAATACATTATATTTATTACAACTTTGCTATTAAACATTAAATAAAAATATATATTTTATAAAAATACGCAAAATGCGGGATAAAAGTAAATTCGTTTCAAGTTTAATTTTGGTCCCGCTTTTCAAGGAAAAAAGTGGCCATTTTTGCAGATAGAAATAAAAAAAATTGTTGTATATTATTTGAATCAATGTTTGAATAAATACAAACTTAGTAACTGAAAAAAACTGCATTTTCTACAGTTAACCGGCTGAAGCGCTCGTGGAACCTGCTTCCAGGAAATATCACCACCATCTCTAACATAATACTTTTTAAACGTTCACTAAATTTATTAGTCACTAGTTTTTAGTCCGAACATTTTTTTTACTCTATGCAATCTCAATCGTAATTGAATCTATAACTTGTACATAATATTGTACATAAATAATAAGTTGAAAGAGGGTGTATCCCCGGATAATAATGAAATAAATAAATTTAATATAACTAATATTAACATGTACACGTAAATATTCTCCTACGATATTTCCTCTATAAAATGACATTAAAAAATTAATTTAATCAGCATCTTCACTTATTATTTACACACACACACACATTCAGTAATGACAAAATTCTACAAGAAATTTCGCTCAAACTTTGGACTAGATGCTTTTAGACGTAGAAATATGAAGAAAACGACAATATTCGATACTTATCCTTCAAAAAATCAAGTTCTACACATTTTTACTTCTATTTCGAAAAAATCTTCAAAAAATTCTTTTTCCAACGTTGACGATTCAGTCTTCAAAAGTCTTAAATACAATTTTTAAAATTTAAAATAAAACTTTTTTTTTTAGATTGAAAAGTATAGATTCCTTCCAAAGTTACGATGGATTATTATTCAATGCAAATCTACTAATAAACGGTGAAAATCCACAGTACAACTTCATACGTTTGTTGATGTTTTGTCGGTGCTCGTTTAAAGTTTCATAACTTTGGAAGAAATCAATAGTTTTTAAATCTAAAAAAAGGAAGTGTAGCTCTTTTAACTAGTTTTATTTTCTCTTTTTGAAATAATATTTTTAACTTTCCAAGGTTGGAAGTTCCAAACAGAGGGTTTTCTCAAGATTTTTTTCAAAATAAAGTTAATAACGTCCAAAACTTTTGTAGCTTTAGGGTCTAATATCTAATATTGCTGTTTTCTTTAGATTTCTACTCAAATATCCATTATTTCGTTAAAAAATGATGTCTCTTCTATTGAGTGTCACATTGCAAATATTTATGATAAGAAAACGAGCAAAAAGATTATAAAAGTAGAGAGTAACAGCTAAAATATTAATTTTTTAGGAAGTTACAAGCAACCGAAGATAGCGTACGAAAATGGTTAAAAATTTGTCTTTATTTTAATCGGTTAAACGGATCGTATTTTTAACCATTTCCGTTCGCTATCTTTGATTGCTTGTAACATCCTGAAAAATCAACATTTTTACATGTGTCAGGGCTTAAATTTTAGCTTTTACTGTCTACTTTTATAACATTTTTTGCTCGTTTTTGTATCATAAATATCTGCAATCTGTTACTCAATAGAAGAGACATAATTTTTTATTCGTAGACTTCATTTTTAGGTACCAGAAATCGACTCTCCAATGCCCGCTAAAATCCGTTTCCCGCAGGTCATACCCTCTCCTTGTTAGTATTATTCATAGTAGTTGATAATTAGATAAAGTTTTTATATATTTAAAAAGATATTTTATTAATTTATAGAGTTCGTGAGTTTCCTTGTATTATTTTTTCAATATTGGCCGAATTAGGTAACGTGTCACCTAATTTGGCCAAAACGCATATTTTATACTTTTGCACCCTACAAAGCCAATATCACATTTTGGGCGTTCATAATTTTTTTCTTGGTGATATATTTAGTATACTTTAAAGCCTTTTTAACAATTTTTTCCGACGCATTTACATAGACGGAGAGAGAAAATATTCCGCTTGAGGTGGTCCTCTACCTAATGGCTTCTAAGGCCAAAATTACCTGAAAAGATTTATCAAAATATATGTATTACTAATATAACTTGTTTCTTATGAAAAATCCCAGGAGATAGGTCTTTTAACCCACTTTATGCAGAATTATGTCATTTTTGAAAAATCAACTGGTGAGCAAGTTTTCTTGGCAGCTGGTCGATGGATTTTGATGGGAGAGGTACCAAATTACTTGAAAAACATGTACCTATCGCATGAAGCTCTGAAATTGAAAAATTTGGTCCCGAACTATTTTTTTAATTATTGAAAAAAACGATAAAAATTCATTAAAATTCATAAAATTAAGGAAAAAAAGTAGTTTTTTTCAACTAAAAAAATATTTCAGGACCAAATTTTTCAATTCCAGAGCTTCATGCGATAGGTATGTACATGTTTTTCGTGTAACACAAGTACAATTAATTTGGTACC
>UXGD01006578.1:0-12268 GCA_900474315.1 Torymus auratus
GTGCTCTTGATTTTTTGTGATTCTACGTATTTTATTTTTAATAAGCTTTAAACTGTGTCAATTGCTCGGTCGGTAATCGTAGGACTATGCCACCCCGTTAACGCATTTTATTATAGGTGAGGGGGGGCATCGCCCCCACTAGGGCAGTTATAGCCCACCGGTATATTCTCCCCCCTTCCTAATTATTTGCTAGGAGAGAAATCAGTCGCATGTGGTCGTCGTGATTTTCCATAAGCTGAGTGTGCTTTTGGGCACGTTGCGATGCATCGTGCGATGTGTGCTGAATTGCACTTTGATTTATGTGTGATCGAACTTGTTTGTGGAGAGTCCTCACTCGTAACAGTTAGAAAAAAGCTTGGGTTTCGACAAAATTTACTATAATTTCAAAATTTGTTATTATATATTTTTCTTTATTTTATTCTTAATGATTTCAAGCTCGGTAAAAATGTTTGCTACTTTTAATAGCAAAACATGAGAAATTTGAAATAAGCAGCAAAGATTTTTAATTTTACAAATTAAAAGTAAATTTCGATAACTTTATTGAAAACTATAAACAAAAATAGAATAATTTTTCCATAGCAAAGTTTTCCGCTGAAAAAATATTGACATTTGTATTTATAATATTTTTTTGAAAATAAATTTAACATGGTTTTGATCTGAGTCATAAACAGATTTCTATTCGAGAGGAAAGTGGTTAGCCGGTCTAACTGGAAAACGTTAAAAAAATGAACTAACACAAGTTCATATTTTTACAGATTTCGTCTCCTAGAAAATTTTATTATTACTAAAAACTGTTACCTATTCACTGACTTCCTAAATTTAAATTAATTTTTCATTAGCTCGATTATTATATTTTCGTACTTAATTTACCAACCGATCTAGAAGGAAGCGAAAAAAATACTATTTTAAATCATAAAAGTTTTCAAGCTGTTCAACAAAGTTCATTAAAATATATGTTTTCTAACGCTATACATAAATATCGACATAAATAGCAAATTTTCTAAAAACATTCGTAGTTTTCAAATGATAATTAAATCTTTCTCAAAATATTAATGAAGCGATGGCAATGAATTTTAATAAACGATCATGATGATCTGAATCGTTTTATAAATTGTCAATCACTGTATTACGTGTAGAGGGTATTCACCTGTAACAACTGTTCTTTTGAATAATTAAATTGCAATTACTTGATCCAATAATATAATCGTCAACGCAATTTATGAAATGTAAATGAATAATAAATATTATTATTGAAAATATTCATAATGAAGTATATAATTATTGTCTTCAATTGTTTAAATATAGATTTTAATTTGCAGATAAAAGACAAAAAAAAATCAATTGCGACCAATTTTCAGTAAATTTGATTTAATTCAACATTTTCATAAAATAAATTAATTTACTAGCTATACTCTATGCATGAATTAATTATCAGTATAAAGCAGATGCACGTTAGCTATATTAATATAATTACTTTAGTACGTTTTGAAAAAATTAATAATTATTATAGATAATTGTTGTGTTTTATTATGTGGATCGATATTTTGATATTTTTAAATAAAAAACTTATTTAATTATAATAATATATATAATATATATTTCTGTGAAAATTTGTTTGAACTTACGTCATCTTAAAATGTTTTCGTTGAACAATATTTTTGATCAGAAAACATTATTAATTTAATCCGTATGTTCTATAAATAAAAGTTTCAACATAATTCAGATTTCAGAATTCTTAATCTTGATTTACAAAAAGAGACTATTTCAGAATATGTTTTTGAATACCGAAAAGTGGAGAAAGTTGCAGAAATATGGAGTTGTCAACAGTTAAAATTTTGAAACGTTAACCTTTTAGTCTAAAAATGCTCGATACAAAATACAAAGAAGGAAATAACTAGAAGACAAGCTTTCAGTGGCCTTTTCGTAATTCAAACACATACTTATTCTTTTCAAAGTTGTAGGGGTTCAAATCGATAGATCTGCATCCGTACTTGTCAGTCTCGTCTTCCTTAGTTGCATCTTCTTTTTTTTTATTTCATATAAATCTTTGTTTGATTAAATTAAAAAAAAATAACAAATAAAATTTGAAACGAATCGGTAATTCATACAGGTGAGGATCTCTGCGTTAGAAGTTGGATTTAGGTTTTACTTACGATTAAATTGTTTTCAAGGCATTGTATAAAGTTAATAAAATGTCTAAAATTACAAGGTTCTATTAGTATTTTCAAGGGTTTGTTACGCGAGCGTGTATGGTCGTTTAATTAGCAGTTTGGTTATTAGTTTTATAGTTACAGTCGCTGTTAGTATGGCTTTGTGATGTGTTAGTTTATAAGTACTATAGCCATGTTTTCATTTCATACATTATTTTATTTTATATTACAGTCTATCACAGTTTAGTTGATTATCTACGATTACTCTTTATTGCTTTGTTATAGTAATATAGCTATCCGGCCGTTATATGCTGTATTGCTTCCGTTATTTTATATTATTTTGTATGTGGACAGTTATGTCCGTTTTTTCTAAATAAATAAATAAATAAATAAATAAATAATGGATCGAATTTATAGAATATTTCTCTTTCTTAAGCAATTCAAAGATATTTTTATTTCAATTTTTAAGTGAAGTACAATTTGACGACATGGGTGGTATTGCTAAGAAACTAAATAAAACCAACATCGAATGTGTATTACAGAGCAATAACAAAAGAACATATAGTAGTGCAAAAGATTAATTTGATAACTTTTAGGATTTATTTCGTAGCAAGTAAAAGTTACAACATTTCCAATTTGATTCTAAAAAGTTTTATTGACACAGTATACTCTGATTATACGCGATATTTTAGATCCTGAAAATATATTTTGATCAAACTAAGTCTATTTTTATTACCTAAAAATCAAAACCTAGTATCTGTAAGTTGTTGAAAAGGACTCTATTATACTAAAATAAAAAATAACGTCTATACACTTCCACAATACTTTGTGAATCCAATTTCTTAGAATAGCAAAATTCTTATTAATTGATTCATTTCTAACAATCAACTATGAAAGTTTTTCAGCAAAACCTTAATCTTATTTACGGCAATCCTGGGCATTCTAGGATTCTTACACTCATTAGATATAAATTTCAAAAGAAAGTTTTACAAACCTATGTAATCAGTAACATCACCAAGACATATCGAGTACCTAAAAATAATCGTATTTTTCAAACCTGAAAATAGCGCCAACAAAAATATTATGCTTGTTACACAAGATCGCAATAACGTAATGTCGGGAAAAATACAAAAAGATAAATCTACAAGCAAACGCACTCTCTCGATCGTGACATATTCTGACGGTGTTATCTCCCCGATAAAGCCGACATTCGACCCGTTGTGCATATACGCCTGTAAGACCCCCACGGATCGTGACGCATATACTTGTTACATCAAAATAGCCGCTTATTTGTGTCTGCTTTTCCCTTTCGCCATGCGCGAATAATAATTCTACTTTCGCGCTTGGACGTGCCAAAAAAAATGTCAATTCGTTATTTGCTGTTGGGAATTCAACGGTGGATGTTGGTTAGTGTGAGGTGGTAAATAACTGGTTGATTGTCAAAATATATATACTCTTTTGACGAATGATTTAGCGTGAAATTATAATTATATAAAATAAAGTTATGCGCATTCGTTCGAATAACATATAAGCTTCTTATTGTATGTGGCAGTGTTTATTTGTGTTCTGTTTGCTACAGGTAAAGGTTCTGTTGTTTTATTTTTATACCATAAGTAAATATAAAAATTTTAAAATTGTCGAGGTTTGAAATAGTTTATAATATTGCATTCCATGAAGAGGTAGATCCAATCTAGCCAAACATTATTTTCCTTTTATGACAGATAAAAATAAAAGTATTTTTCCAAGATTTAACTGAAAAAGTGTCAAGCCTTTGAAATTAACGTGTTTTTTAATGCCAAAAAATATGAAGATAATTGCAGTAATTCTTTCTAACTTTTTTAAAAACTCAAATTATTATCAATATGTTTGGTTTTATTTTTTTTAAATGTTGAAAAAACAAAACCAGTTATTTAACTATTATAAACACATCTCTGATCTCTAGCTCATACAATTTCGAAACAGAATAATAATTTATTTATTTATTTGCTTTTTTAAAAATTATACATTTAGTTCTCCAAAAGTTATGGGGATCTAAAGTTATATCTTGAAAATTTTTTGATAAACCTCGAAAATTCGTAAAGTAATAATATTAGCAATAACAATTAAAACCAGCGTAATGTCATTGTTGAAATGTATATATTTTCATACAAAAAAGAAGTAGCAATGTTATTTGCTATGAATCCTGAATTTGAAAACACCTTTGAAGAGTACCTACCGAAAAAATTTTCATAGCTTACTACTTATAATTTATCATTTGAGCCTCTGTTTACGGAAATAACTCAAAAACTCAAAAAAGTAATTAAAAAAGAAAAATAAATAAAATTTCTTTATTTCTGACACATTATATGTATCAAATTAACTTAATTAAAGTTACCGTCAATTTTTACCATTTTTATAGCTACTGTTTTTCTGTAACTGTCAACTAAGTATTTTTAAATATTATATAAGACGACATTTTACAATAGAAAATGATTATTTGAACTATTTTCCATAGCATGTCTATTGCAGCCGTTTCCAAATCCATGATAAAACCATTAGATTCTAATATATATACCTAAGTACTGATTTTTTTACTACGTTTTTTTTACCACAGCCACTCGTTTCAGATAAATCTCAGCTGGATCGCGGAAAAATCATCTTACGTATAGGTATATAACGTACCAAGCCTCCGACACGGCTTGGCGGTAACATTCCTCTCCTCAAATCACGCGATGAGCCCGCGCGGGAGTAGGTAGGGATAGATATATAGCCATATAGCGTGCACATATTATTCTTTCGTAACGAGATAACCGCGCGCGCGGGGGGCCCACAGTGTAGACCAACACTTGTTGCTTGCGCCAGTAGCCGGCGAGCCATCCCCGCAGTTGCACTATAACTTGGTATCTATACACTTCGGAAAAGCGCAGCCATGGCAGCGGGAAAACTCGGTAAGCTCGTTTGGTTTCTTGATGTTCGCGTACGGTTGGAGAGAGTAGGAGATAGGGACAGAGATGGTTTATTTTTGGATTTGAACGAGAGAAGAGCGAAATGCCGGCACCACGTGGTTGGCCGAGGGTTTTGTCGGAGGATGCAGCTAAAGTGACTGGAGTTGGACTCACAAGTGGTAGATTTTGTAGATAGGAGATTAGCGGTTGCTGATTGTTTGTGTGGCCGGTGATTTATTTTTTGTTTTGGTAGATACGGGGATCGGAGATTTCGATTGACCTAACCTATTTGTCGTGCTCCGGTGTGGCTGACGTTACATATGATTTTTTACCGTCTGCAAAAAGTACAATAGGAATTGTATTATTGTATTGTATGAAAACTTCGAATATAATTAATTTAAATGAATATTATATCTCAAATTTTTAATTATCGAATAGGTAGGTTATTCTATTAAATATTTTGTTTTGACCAAAGTTGCTAATGTTTATTATGGTATGGTTTAAAATAATTAAAAAAGTTCCTGTTTTATTTAGTTTTTCTGACAAATATAAATATAACAATTATTATTAAAGATATTTTTTTTAATTTTGAATACCTAACAGTTTAAAAAAAAATTATAAAATACATTTGGATTATATAAAACTTTTTTATGATAAATTTTAAAAATAATCAATGTCATAATTATTAAACAAGTTTGAAAATAATATATAGAAGTATGGAACTAAAGTATGTTAATTATAGTACATGGGTTAACTGTATTATTAACTTTTTTTTTATTCAACACATTACCATCTTCCATAAAAAGTTTTAATGTATGGAAAATGTTAATATCCATGTAATAGCTGATGTTCTTTAATCCATAAGAATAATAAGAAGAATGATACAGTTCATGCTTCTTTAATTTAATAATGTAAATTTTTTGTAGGTAAATCTTGCCAAATATTTAATTTAT
The DNA here is from genome assembly GCA_900474315.1 of Torymus auratus. Taxonomy (NCBI): domain Eukaryota; kingdom Metazoa; phylum Arthropoda; class Insecta; order Hymenoptera; family Torymidae; genus Torymus; species Torymus auratus. Next base: position 6,028 of record UXGD01006578.1, read on the forward strand.
CTTTTACTTAAATTTAATAATTAAAAATAAAAACAACAAAAGATCAATAATTTTGTTGGATAGTGTAATAAATATTCTTATTACACCTATATCAGTTATGTAATTGTAGTAAAACCAGTTCTTCAAGAGGTGTCATTAAATATTTTCATGGCTTTGTGTGAGTCATATTAAATGTAAGGTCAGATTAAATTTCATAAACTGGTTCTCATCCTATTATCTGCTTCATTTTTGTATAATTAATTTCTAAATATAATCTATAAACAGATGAAAGCAATGATAAATTAATCTTTATGAAAAATCGTTTTGTTACAATATTGACAATTATCAATAATTTTCAAAGATTATTTTGTTCAGTAAATATCAAATAATAGGTATAATTTATAATACATTTTTTGTAAATGTATTAAAATTTGTATTTAAATTTCAGCTTTGTTGAGTGTCTCTGACAAGACAAACCTTTTACCATTCGCCAAGAAGCTTCACGAGATTGGCTTGACTCTTGTTGCATCTGGAGGTACAGCTAAGTCTTTGAGAGATGCCGGCCTTCCAGTCAAAGATGTCTCAGATATCACTGGTGCACCAGAGATGCTTGGTGGCCGTGTCAAGACCCTGCATCCAGCAGTACATGGAGGTAAACAAAAAAATTACAATTTGTTACTAAGCAATAAATTTTTATATTCATGTTATGAAAATTCTATTTTTAAATCTAACTTTTAGTATTGTTAAATTGATAAAATCAATATTAAAAATTAAGTTTTAAACATGAATTACACAAATTCAATTTTATTTCTCAGGTATTTTGGCCAGGCTGACAGAATCTGATAAAGCTGATCTTGCTAAGCAAAATTTTGAATACATCAGAGTTGTTGTTTGCAACCTTTATCCTTTCGTAAAGACAGTGGCCAATCCTGATGTGACCATTGAAGATGCTGTTGAGAACATTGATATTGGAGGAGTGACTCTGCTGAGGGCAGCAGCCAAGAATCATTCACGAGTAACTGTTATCTGTGACCCCAATGATTATGAAAAGGTTATCTCAGAATTACAAAATTCCACTGACAAAGACACATCTTTACAAACAAGGTGGGTTAAGCACTTTATTTTTATGCCTTGTTTACCAGTTAGGAATGCTATGTTTATCATTTGCAAAACATTATTTTTTTCCATTAAAATGTGATGCAATTATCTTTTTATTTTTAATACCTCACTAGTAGTTATTTTTACATTCAACATTTACAAATTTAAATTTATAAACTTCTAAAAACATTTATTATTCACCTTTAAAAAACAATAAACAAGTATGATATTCAACAGTTTTTACTTATTCGGAAGTATATTTTATTATTAAAATTAAATTAATTATAAATTAAAATTTTTACTGACATTTTATACTCATCTAAAACCTAATTATAAAAATTGTAGAAATTGGTGTTAAAAAAAAAACACAAAAAAAAAAAAATTAAAATCAATCTACTTCATTTCTAGGCAAACTCTCGCCGTGAAGGCGTTCACGCACACCGCCCAGTACGACGACGCGATCTCGGACTATTTCCGCCGCCAGTACAGCTCCGGAGTATCCCAGCTGACCCTTCGCTACGGCATGAATCCACACCAGAAGCCCGCGCAAATCTACACACAACTGGACCAACTACCTTTGACTGTCGTCAACGGCGCGCCAGGTTTCATCAACCTCTGCGACGCCCTTAACGGTTGGCAGCTGGTCAAGGAGCTGAAGGCAGCGTTGGGTCTGCCCGCTGCGACGTCGTTCAAACACGTCAGCCCTGCGGGAGCGGCTGTGGGTAATCCGTTGGACGAGGTTCAGGCGAAATTATGCCAGGTATGTGCGACAGTCGTTGAAATGTTAATCATCTCATAAATCTTTTATTAATATTTTTAATTTTAATAGTACGAAAATTTATTTATTTTTTACTAAAGAATCATTCTATTTTAGGTGGACGATATGGTCGGTCAACTCACTCCATTGGCATGCGCTTACGCTAGAGCCCGCGGCGCTGACAGAATGTCCAGTTTCGGAGATTTCGTTGCCCTTTCCGATCCCTGTGATCTGGCTACTGCCAAAATTATCTCGAGGTGTGTATAATTTCAAAATTACTAGAAACTTAGAGCAAAAAAGTAATATTCGTTAATATCTTTGTTTCGTTTAATATTGTTTAATATTCGTTAAATTACGTTTTCTTTAGATAAGTTAAGATTCTGAAATGGTATAATCATATTTGATAACAAATCGAAACAATTTCTACAGCATGAAAAATTCAAAGTAAACAGTAAACCATCTGATTTATAAAACAGATAAATAAAATTAGGTATAATTAGTATTATTAGTTACAAGGCTTTTTATTGCTATTTTGCAGTAAAAATGCAAATGGCAAAAAGATGATTAATTAAAGATTATTAATTGATTCAAAAAGAATACAATTTTTAAATAAGTGCGATATCAAATTTTACTATAGATTTTTAGGTCAAAGATAAGATGAACTGATCTCATTTATTTTTTCATTCTTATTTGATATAATTACGTATGTTTGAGATATTCAGCAATATTTAAAATTAGGATAGGGTCAATGAAAAGTGCTATGAATAAGTGAATCGGCAATTACACAATGTAATACTAGTTTCAAAAAATTAAGTATCCACTTTTATCTATTTCTACTGATAATAAACCAATGTAGATTTGTTGACGACCTCACGATTGTGTATAATTTCTCTATTTTCAGCAACAATAGTTTTTGCTAATAAAAAAAAATAGAAAACTTATATATTTATGAAAAATTGATGCCTGACAAAATTTTCGCCAACAATCTAATGACATTTCTCCATTCACAGAGAGGTATCCGACGGTATAATCGCGCCTGGCTACACGGACGAGGCCCTTGCTGTGCTACGCAAGAAGAAGAACGGCGGCTACTGCGTACTCCAGATTGACCCCAACTACGAGCCCTCGCTGCAGGAGCGTAAGGTTCTCTTTGGCCTGACGATGGAACAGCGGCGCAACGACGCGCGCATCGACCGCTCGACCTTCGCCAATCTCGTCAGCAAGCGCAAGGACTTGTCCGAAGCTGCAGTGCGCGATCTCATTGTAGCGACTATCGCTGTCAAGTACACGCAGAGTAACTCAGTGTGTTACGCGAGGGATGGACAGGTTATCGGTATTGGAGCTGGACAACAGTCGAGGATTCACTGTACCAGACTGGCTGGAGATAAGGCTGATAACTGGTATGTGAGGGTGGTGGAGTTTTGGGAATTTGAGTTAATTTATGGTAATTTGAATGTCATTTCCTATCGTAACGGTTTTTGAATTTCGTTTATTTTTATTATAATTTGAGAAAGTTAAAAAAGACTATTTTAAAATCTGTAATAAATAAATTGACATTAAATTTACATTATCATTTTCTTACATTATTATAAAGGGCAGTAAACAGTTATTTTTTACAATAAAACTTGTAGTTATCAATAGTTGATAAGATTCTTATTAAAGCTTACTTTATGTTCATTTATAAATTGAATATTTAATTTATTTCGATATAATTTCTGAATTTTGAAAATTTCAATAACACTATTATAGAATTTTTGAGACGTACAATGTGTACTTTGGAGAAAAAAAACTATTACTATATCCACTTTTTCCTCTAACAGGTGGTTACGCCAGCACCCCAAGGTCACCGGCATGAAATTCAAGAAGGGCGTGAAGCGCGCCGAGATCTCGAACGCGATCGACAACTACGTGAACGGCACCATCGGACGAGACATGGAGGAGTCAGCCTGGCAGGCGATGTACGAAGTCGTCCCCGAGAAACTCACCCAGGCTGACAAGGATGCCTGGGCGAAACAGCTCGACAACGTTGCCATCAGCAGCGATGCATTCTTTCCATTCCGCGACAACGTCGATCGCGCACGACTTGTAAGTATCGAACTAAGGCGAATGTTTTGAAATTTATTAATTTTTTAGTATTGTTATTGATGATAGAAATATTGAAATACACATGGGTTGTAAATATAGTAAACCAAACAAAAATGCTGATATTAATGTGTCAAAGCACAATTTTTAAATAAGTCTATTGAGACTGTAATTAGCTTTCTTTTAAATGAATTTAGTTTTTAAACCACTTTAAAAAATTTAATAACAGAAGGAAAATCGTTGTCTTAAATTTCACGCTATAATGCACTAAAAAACAAATGCTTCTTTATCGCCCATTAAACATTCCTTTTAATGTTTCAGAGTGGTGTCCGCTACATTGGCGCACCGGCCGGCTCGACAAACGACGAGGCGGTGATCGAGGCTTGCAACGACCACGGCATCGTCCTGGCGCATACTGGCGTCCGACTCTTCCATCATTAAAGCACACTCTCACGCGCTGTAATAAACGCACATCTGTATGTAAATCATATTATCGCGAGTTTTATATATAGTTTTGTTATAACTTTTTGCCCTCATTTCGCTATTTTTGTACGTTCGTTTTTGAGAATGAATCGCCATATATATATTTTTCTAGCGAGTATTTTATGCTTGATGCATAATGTCATTGTGAATCATAGATCTATATTTACTTCACTCAATAAATAGTTGAGTGTTTACATAAAAGGTTTTTTTATTGCCCAACGATTCCTGAGTGATTTATCTCTTTTATGAGAAAAGCACTCGTTTTCCATACTCTTATTCATAAATAGAAGGAAAAGGTTAGTTTGCAAAAGTAAAAACTTCGGCAAGTGTATTTTTTAAAACTGACACTCGTTCAAAACATTTACCTGTAAACATAAGACTTTGATACAATCAAGTTTTTAATTTTAACTGATAATTATAATTAATAAACGTATAACTTGAATACCGGAGATGAATTTCACTATTAATGTTGTAACTGCATTTTCAACTGCTAACGTAGTTTTTGAAATCTAATATGACCTTGAACTAAACGAATCACACACAGTGATTGCTTCTGACCCATGAAAAATGTCAAATGAGAAAAAAAGAAAAAAAATATCTAATATAAAAAGTTCTAATATTTTGCTTAGTAATATTATAAAAGACTTTTTTTTATAGTATGAGTAAGCACGTCGACGTATCATTCGAGAGTGTGAAGTTGAATTTTACGCATAGTATGCTGCATACCTACTCCGTATCCAAATTAATGTCATCCTTGGTATACGGTGTCAGGTCATAAGTAAAGAGCTCGAGGGCGAAGAATCTGGCCGCCGCCTGTCTTCAAACTACTAGTCTTGAACCGTAGAAACCTGTTTTAGAATCCGGCATATTCCGTCTGTACCACTTGGTCGGCAGGTCCAGCTCTGAGAGGTCCAACTCGTTTCTATTATCGAAAGAAAGAACAATGCGAATGAGAAATATTTCTATTTGATATGATGGTGTTACAAAATATAGTTGTACTCTGTATCCTCTGGTATGAAAACGTACATGTTCTCCTCGTACGGGTACAGTGTTTTCCGATGTCAATGATGAACTGACAGCTGTAGGTCACCAGATTGATGCGATTCTTCTTATCGTCGCTCTTGCCGAAAGCCAGACCCGCCACGAACCAGTCCTTGGGTAGCAGTATCTCCGCCAGATTGAACTCCCGGTACTCGTTCTACGTTATTTTCAGGACGTTACTCGTGTCTAAAGAATAATCAGCTGTCTGCGACAGTAAAAAATGAAAAGTAAAGTCCGAGAATTCGGGGATTTACATTCGGGTACCGGCTTCCAGAAAGTGGAGCTATACGGTTAACGTAACCGTGGGGCAGAAGAAGATCGCTCTGCTGATCGAACTTGTACGTGAACCACGTTTTTCTGCACAACAAATCTGGCTTCCGTTATGAAGTCCTCTATAAAGAACAATAGGAATCAACAATTAAGTATAGGATATGCTGACGAAATATGTGGGATGATCAATCACTTATCCGTACCATCGAAGTCAATGGTACTCTTGCTACAGCACTGAGACACCTCCTAGAGGAATCTCGTGCTTAATGCTTCGAACCACATACTTGTATCCATCGTCGCAGAAGAAATCCGACTCCTCTGACTGCCGCCTGATGTTAAAGTTTCATTTTTCTGAAACTTCGCGCGCACGTTCTTGTCCAAGTTTATCCCGTTGTTCGGAATTAGCGGATCCTGGGATAAAAATTAACATTATTGAGGTATAGGATTGAATTGAATGGTCCAGCTGTCCATGTGGTTTTTTTAAATAAATAAAAAACCATTTTTGTTGTTTTGCCAACGTTTCGGGCATTT
>UXGD01006579.1:0-12268 GCA_900474315.1 Torymus auratus
ACCGACGTTTCGAGGGTTAAGTTACCCTCCTCTTCAGGGCTACAATTAAAGGAAAGAAAATTTTTTTGAAACAAGTTTGTAATACGGCGAGTACAAAATCTTAGTAATATATAAGGACAAATACCTTATGTTATCAAATTTTAGCGCATAACGTCGTTAAAGTCAACCAAAGTTAAAGCTGGTAAACAAGTAGGTACATTGATCTAGAACCCGTTGGACCAAAGTGCTAAAAAACAGTGTGAAAGCTAAATGAAAAACGGTATGTAATATGTGGAACCAAAAAAGAAAATAAAGTAACAGAAAACTTAATTCTATTGGTATTTTCATGAGATATCCATGTTTGGAAAGGGGTCAATTGCAGAGATCTACTTACCGACAGTACGGTTTTTATTTAATTAAATAAATTATCATTATTTTTTTGAAAAAAGAGCAACGTCCGTATATGTTAATACTATCTCAGTTTTTTTTAATGATTCTATGAAAAAAAAACTGAGTATAGTATTAACATACACGGAGCGCTTGAAGTTCATCTTTTCCCAAAAAAATCATGAGAATTTATTTAAATAAAAACCGTACTGTCGGTAAGTAGGTCTCTGCAATTGACCACTTTTCAAACATGATTATATCATGAAAATACCAATAGAATCATCCAAAAAAAAAATCTGAGTATAGTGTTTACGTGTACGGAATGCTTGACGTTCGTCTTTTTCCAAATAAACATTTGAATTTAAAAAATATTGAAATTTGAGTTTCACATTGCCTTAAGGGGGCAAGCCTGGGTTAAAGTCTAAAAAAATAGAATTTAATATAATCACTCAGATATAATTATTTTTTCAAATCTATATAAAAACAACTTTATACTTGAAAAATATAGATGAAAAACCACATTTTAGCACCTCCTTGACTTCTATATTTTGTTTTATAAGTCTGTAATATGACCGCTGGATTGAAATATTTTTTGTATATCACCTCGCGGTACGTAGCAGTCCTCTGGACCGCTTTGATCAAATGAATGAGAGACTGAAGAAAATCTTGTTTATACATATTTATACAGAATAAGTGGAACAGATTTTTGAAAAATTCGAATTAACCCATTAATACCTATCTTTCAATAATTTTTTAATGATTTTTTAATGATTTCTCAAATTTTTTCACATTCTATATATAAAAATTAATTGAGTGTCTATTTGCGAAATCTGCTCCACTTATTCTGTATAAATATGTATAAACAAGATTTTCTTCAGTCTCTCATTCATTTGGTCAAAGCGGTCCAGAGGAGTGCTACGTGCCCTGAGGTAATATACAAAAATTGATATTTCAATCCAGCGGTAATATTACAGGCTTATAAAACAAAATATAGAAGCCCGGGAGGTGCTAAAATGTGGTTTTTTATGTATATTTTTGAGGTATAAAGTTGTTTTTTCTATAAATTTGAAAAAATAATTATTTCTGACTAATTATACTAAATTCTATTTTTTAGACTTTAACCTAGGCTTGCCCCCTTAAACGGTTAGAGAGCTCTCCTTAGTATTTTCTTTAAAGAATAGAATAATCTAATAAAGAAGCGAAAAACATCATCGTGCGAGATAACGCCTTTTTGAATCAGCTTTTGAGATAACGTCTTTTTCAGCCGGCTTCCGAGTTAACGCCTTTTTCAGCAGGCTTCCAAGATAATGCCTTTTTAACCGCATCCAGAGGTAACGCCTGTTTATGCAGAAGCGACGATTTATTCCTTACAATGTGTATTTTTATGATCATGGCATGGAAGCAATCGGTTCCGATCCAGTTATGTTCCTTGATACTACCGATTTCTCCAAAGCATACCGAGGTGCTTATCGATAAATTGTTATCGTTTGGTATTTCTATTTATTCCAAATGAAGTCATCTTATTGGTAGATACCCTTAGGAATCCTGGATGGGACCGATATAAAACGCTTGTATCTCTTTATTAATGGCCTTGCACTTATTATTAAATATTTCAAGTTTCACTTATATGCCGACCACTTTGTAATTTACCAAAGTGGATTTATTAAAGATGCTCAGACAATCATTAATAGGATCAATCTTGAATTTCTTAAGGTTTATAGAAGTTGCACAGCTGATGGGAGATTTGTGATCAAACTATGTGATCTAGTTCTATAAGTTTTATGAGTAGACTACCGACCTTGGACGAATTATTTCTTGGAGGAGCCAATAACGTTTCCGTTACGAAAAGTTAGGCCACCCTAGCTCGCTTACGCGTATAAGCATTAAAGCTTTTTATCTGCCACCAATAAAATATTACTTATATCAGCGCCTTTATCTTTCCATATTTTAATTACTGTGCTAATCTTTTCCCAGATTTTTCAAACGAGCAAACAACTATTCAAGTAACGAGACATAATAATCTTTGAACACATAATAAATCACCTAGTTATTCCTGAAACAACATCCTTTCTTTTAAAGCTAAGCGCGACTACCGTATCATTTGTCTCTTGAGCTCTATCCTCAAAAACTACGAAAGTATTTGTCTGAGTATCTCAGGTTTTTAGATCCGGAAGTATTAGGCAGAGTGCTTACCCGTAGATCTCTAATTGACACCGCACCCTACTTAACTTATTCACAACGGATGTGATTTATCTATAAAATGATCTACTTCGCAACTTACGATAGGAACACAATCCACCACGCATCAAGTGGCAGTTTTATCAATTTTACTATTACCTGCTGTTAATACTTACGTCTTTTTTTGTTATATTTATGCTTTTTTACTCTTTTTATATCAATGTTTTTTTCTTGTTTTATTCTTCTTTCTGTTCGTTCTGACATTACTTTAATTTATTCTTTGAACTTAGACTCCGTAGCTGAACCGAGTAAATAAATCAAATCGATAAATCTAATTCTCTATAAATTATCCCTAACAAGAAAGAAAGGTAATAATCATGCAGCCTTTGCCTTGATTCACACCGCACCATGATAGCCATGCCGCGTGTTTACATTTTCCGCTCATTACATTCCACTTATAGCCCATGTACTTACACACACAATCGCCCCACATTACACAGCATATTACAACGTTCCCTCGCTGCATATACATATTATACTCCGTTGGCATTAAACACGAGTGACAATCAGATCTAAGAAATCTGGAGAATACCGTAACGGCGACGCCACGTCATTAGAATTCCGCGCGATACCCATCTTGTCTATACACTGCACGAAATTACGAATTCGGGGGCCGTGGGTACCAGCGCGCAAGTCTCGCGCGTGCACACATATACACATACATCACACACCTCAATCGCAAACTAATCTCGAATACAAGACACGCACCGCACGGCCGGTGTGGGTGTACGGGGTTAGAAAGACGAAAAATCAAAACTCGTGCGTGCACGTACGCGCGTATACAGCCGCTGATGTATATTAGTTGAATGCAGCCGTCTGTGAAAAACTTTGGTTGTGTATCCATCCCTCTCTTTCTCTCTTCCGTCCTCTACGGTTAAGTCAGAAGTTAGGAACGAAACTTTGCCTTTAAACGTATTCGGTTCTTTAAACTGTATTCTCTTTCGAAGCCAGAAAAGACAGTCACACTGTTGTCACGCCGCATGAGTCTATATCTAAAGCTTCGTGGAAGCGCGCAGAAAGCTCAATGCGACTCAAGTCTCGCTCAAAGCACTGAACTTCAAGAGCTCTTGGTTTTACTTTCTTCATACACCCGTAAAAGTCATCAATCATTCTCCACGCGCAATAATATACACTTAGCAGTATATGTATACAGGCATCGACTTCGGATGCATTATAACCGCGAACCAGGCAACCACAGCGTCGTCGTCGTCGCATCGAGGGATCATGCTGGATTAGGAACTTCTGCGTTTCTGTGCGCACACGTGTATATATGTGTGTGTGCGGGTCTGCGAAAAGGATTAAAGCGCAGCCGTGGAGCGTGCCCGGGCGCGCCGAGTAATCTCTAAGAACTCGATGATTAACTCGCGCCCAGTTTCGCTCTCCTTTCGCGTCTTATATACAGGCGGATGGTATATAGGCGAGGTTCCTTTCATCACGATATATACTTTCTGTGTGTAGCCGGCGCGCTTTACTTATTATTTCCGAGATTATCTTCTTTAAGAGGCGAAATTCCGTAGGCTGGGAGGGGACGATATATATATACATAGCAATGTTAACGTTATTCAAATGTCGGGTATAGATATTTCGCGTGGGGGTTTTGAAGATGTTCGGATGGTCCGAGGATTTGGATTTAAATGGATTTTCGTTGGCCGGGTGGAAATGATGAGGTTTAAGAGGATTTCAAGTTCAGCGAAATATTTGACTTTGCAGAGAAGACGAGTTTTACGAAAGTATAGGTCTGGTTGACTTTAAGAGTAAGATTTTATCATCGATTGAATTTAATGATATCCTATATGATATATTGATATACTGGTTTTGGCGCTGAATCCATTAGAGGGCAAATAAACAGCGACGACACATCTGCAATTATTGTCGAGAGAATAGTCTGAGGCAGATAGCCCCACCAAAAAAAAAAAAAAAAAACGAGGGAACACCGTTGGGAGAACGCTTTCATTCGGATTGATCGATCTACTTATTTCAGGCGATTGTTACGCCAAGTTCCTCGTAAAGCTCCGCGACGCTCGAAGCAACACGGAGAAAGAGGGTCTATATACGGCGGCAGCGGCATTATGTTGCGCCGCACGTTGCTGAAATCAGGACGCGAAGTTTCCGTACAATTTAGGACTTGGAAAGACTCGGCGCGGAGCAGATCTCTTCTATACGAGTTGCGCATCCCTCCTCCCTCTCGCGCATGGCCAACTTCGGATAGCTGCGCCGAAGATGGAGGAGGACGAGAGAGGTATAAAGGTATCATCAAATTCGATTTTCCGAGGCGTCTAACACGCGAATGCTCTTTGATCTTGGAGACACTCTCTCTTTATTTCAATCTCTCGTATATAGAAGCCTCCAAGCGCGCGAAAATTGTACACCCGCCTAATTCCAAGTAGCATCTTACGACGAATTCAACTCGCGTGTGCGGATGATTATTATTTTCGCTTCGATTTGTTACGAGGAGTATTCAATTTATATCGAGAATTCATTGAATCGAGCGGGAAATAAAGGTCGCCGTCTATATATTGTCAATTATGCGGATAAATTAGCCGTGTATAACGGAAGCTGTAGAATATTCGATGACTATATAAATGAACTTTCGGGCGCCTGCCGACGGCCAAATGACGACAGTGATGGCCGCATACGATGTAATGTAAAAATTTAATTTGCGATCGATTGGGTATATATCATTTCTCATTTGTACAGCGTACTTTTCGGCTGCCTAATTGCGCCTCGTTAATTAGACGGACGCTCGCCAACAACGACACTGCAAAAATATAATAAATATTATACTATTCGGCATATCTCATCTACTATACTATAATTTAATATTGTAATTAATTTAACGAAATAATTGTTACGTATGTATAGTATACTTGACGGGTTGCATCTAGCGACATGATGACGACTCGAAGCTCGGAGTTCGATTCGGGTCACGCCGTGCCGTTTTTTTATCGAGTTATCCTCTTATTTATTTTTTTATCTGCAAGTTCTCACTCGTAACATAATCGATCGTCTAAAAAATCAAAATATACACGTTTTTACTTACACGCGTAATGCAGAAATCGACGAAACCAGGCGCATTCCATTGTCCCACGGTAACTTTCGCAATTACCACGCGTGTGCGAATTAAAAGCCAGCGCACAAAGGTATACATTTATATTGAAACGATTACAAAACTTTAACGGAAGACCGTAACAGCCTTCGAAAAAACCGCAGCACCGCCGCCACCTCGACGGAGCTTTAATTTTTTTTTCTCCTCCGAACGAAACCGCCACAAAGCCCCCACGATCGCCGTACTAATAATAGACGTAATAAAAGGAAAAGCACACGGGAGCGGGCAATCGATAACATAGCTCCTCGTCAGCGAGCGTTCGTCGAAATGGCAGTGGAAATACCTACTACTGGCTCTCGTTCTGTCTCTTCCTTTCTCTCTCAGCCGCCTACAACTCTTCCTTTCGTACACCTATATATGCGCAACACGCTAGGCGGTCACTTCCTACTCCTGCGTGCTTACACCCACAAGCAAGCATACGTTTTGTCCGTCACGTGTTCGTTCCTGACTCGCGTGATCGCGCGCGGGAGCTCGTGCGACATTGGCCCCCGCCGTCTTTTTTCATTCTCTCTTTCTTTCTGCCCCCTCGTACTCTCTACGAAAAAGGGAGGGAAAAGCGAAGAATACAAACACACGAGAGACGACGACGACGACTAACTTACCTACTCGCCAAGTCTAGCTTTACGTGCAACCTATATAGCAGCCGGCTGGCGCACTGCACGACAGGTCAAGGATACAATTTGGCCCGGATCGGATTATACGCTCCCTCCCAAGTGTTTTGCGCGCGCGAGCGCGAGAGAGAAAATTACTATGAGTTTGTGCGCCTTGCACGAGATGATTTTCATCTTGGAGAGATTGAAAGGAAGATGAGAGAGCGGCGCACGTCATTTACGGGGAATCTATATAGTACACGTCTGAGATTTTGAATCTAGAGACTGTCAAGTGGGATATTCTCTTGTTACTTTGCTTTTCATTTTGTTTTTTTATATTTTGGTGTTAGAGGGCCCGTGTATAAGTACGACGCTATAGCGATTCGTGAAAAAGGGATGTGCTTACCTTACCGAAATTCGATTGAGTTTCTGTAGATTTGGTCGTACAAGAGAAACTGCTGCAATTGTATACTGTCGATCGTACAAACTTGGGGTAAAAGGATCGATCGATTTTATACAGAATAACAAACATGCAAACTTTCAATTAATTCGAAACTCGCATGATTTTCAAAAAGTAAGCTTTTAATCCTGCTATTTAGATACCATCTCTCTTCCGCTCTCCCTCCCTCCCTCTCTCTCTCTCTCTCCCTACATTTGCTCTCTAAATATCATGACAATTGCACGAGACTCGAGTAATTCCGATTTAAATGAAGTTCTCTCGGAGCTGTGTGCGATGCGCGCGAGAGGCAAACAAAGTAAGATGAATCCCCATTCTGCGGTGCCAGAACGTGACACCTCGCGTGAAGTCATCTGAAACTCGTTTACACGAGAGATCTCTCTCTCTCTCCGCCCGCGAAGAGCTCTTTCTCTCATTCAAGGCGAGGGAGGAAAAGCGAATCGCGAGCGAGAGAGAGACACGCGACAGTAAGTACTCGCATGTTGTAATTCGATGTTGCCCCTCTCCATATTGTTATTATTCCTTCCGTACTTATACGCGGCGAAATATATATGATTGTGTATAATAACGAACATTATAATGAAGCGAACCAAAAATAATAACCCCGCTGTCGCAATATTTCACTTCCATCATTAATAATCCGAGAGTTACTCCATAAATTAAAAAAAAAAAAAAACGAAACAAAAATGGAATGAATCCGGGCAACAAGTCGATGGTTGCGCGCTCTCGTATACCTATATAACTATTGATAAATGCGGAAAGTTACGCTTTTCCCGACAACTTTTTAATAGCCATCCTTCTCCCTCGCCCGTTTTCTCGGTCTCTCGTCCGCCGCTTTTGCGGCCGAGTGAAAGTAAAAGGTTGAAAATTTAATGCCCGACGCCTCCGACGCCGAAGGACGACGAGACGCAGACAAACGAGCGAACACTCGCTCGCGCTCTTATATAAAGTATAGCGCAAGCCATGAAGTTCCAAGTACACTGGAGCGGCTTGAGTATATACACACATATATATACACATCAATCGCGATTCGCCGAGAAGAAGTGAGCAAAGCTTCCGCGGGGCTAACGATTAGCAAACTCTCCGCCTCTCCCTCTCCCCCCCCCTCTCTCTCTCTCTCTCTCTCTCTCTCTCTCTCTTCGGCGAGCTAGCGTCTGGATGCAGAGCGGCAGCGCGCGTCTTAATCAAACCCCCGCAGCCGACATGAGGGCGCCGCGCTGTTTGTGAAGAGAGAGAGAGAGAGAGAGAGAGAGAGAGAGAGAGAGAGAGAGAGAGAGAGAGAGAATGGCTGCGGAGTATATAGAAGCGGTCCGCGCCCCGAATTTGGCCAATTAATTATCTCAGTTTCCCCAGCCGCCCCTGTAAATTAACTCGGCGAAGAAGCCCAGACGTGTATCTGGAGGAGAATGAGGTGAGGAGGGTGAGGTGTTTAATAAGGTATTGCGCACCGATGCTGTTTACGGTATACGCGGCGGCGCTTCCTTCGGGAACAAAGGCGAAACGGTGGACAAGTCGGCAGATAAGAATCACTCAGGAATAACACTACAGGATTGCAGAATGGTGAAATCTTTTAATAGGAGTCGAATTTTATGCGGTTCCAGTACGGTGAATAAAGAATGAGTATCGATGTTTCTTGGATATCGACTGGAACGAAATGACTCCAAATATTTCACACGAGATCGAAATCTAAAATATTATGATTTATTTTGTTCCACTCCAGTCGAGTTTCGATTACAAGAGCATCAAATAATACCAAATCCCAGTGAAAATCGAAATAATGATTAATGTGCTGCACTTTTTGGTTTATTTGCCTGGAGCCTATTTGTACGAGCAAGTGACCGAGGCCTCTTTGATTGATACATTGGCAAAAGATTATATGAAACCTGAAAAAGCGGATTCTTAGTCAGTCTCAGGGGGCTATCGCGATATAACATTTTTTAAGAAAATTTTCGATAAAATTCACAAACATCAATTTTTGTACTATTTACAACATATAAACATTGCAGTGGGCTCTTATCGAGAAGTCATTATAGAAGTGACATTTTTAATAATAATGCAGAAATTTTTTTTCTCAATTTTTCAAGAAACTCATTTCTTACTTAAAATTATAATTGTATAACATATTGAAAATTCAGGAAGCCTAGCGTCCGATTTCATGACACATAACAATTTTAATTATAAGTATATATCTATATTATGATACAAGCCGGGTTTAACAATTTATATTTTATCTCGTTTTTGTTCACTTAATCAAGTATTTATACAATTTATTGATGTTTTTTCATTATAGCGTGCTAAGAATAATTTATTGGTTATAAGCTAGAAATCTTTTTTCTTTTAATTTAAAAAAATACAATTTGAATAATTGATATAATACTGTAGTAATTTATCCTTAATTGATGCTAAATTTTGAAGTTAGAAACTATAAACTAATTCGATTTTTTTTTTTCATAAAGTATATTAACGTATATTAAATAATTATATTAAAGTATATTAAATAATTAAATAAAAAATAAAATCTGAACATAATATTGAAATAATTTTATCTAAAGAATCTCTTTTACTTTCAATTCCAATTCTCTAAACCTTCTTTATTGTTGAGATGAATAAATTTGCTTGTTTGGAATTTTACCGCTCAGTTCAGCAACGAATCACGTCGCTCCTTTAAATGAAACCACTACTTCCGGCCATCATTTTTTTAAGAGAGGAGGATTACAGCACGGCGGTAACCCCTTAATAACCGAAAACATATATTTTATAGTCACCGCCCAAACACTTTGTTAATAGCGGAAAATCTCCAACGTATACGATCGGCGCAGGTGCATAGGTTTATAGCAGTCATCACGCATCCAAGTATACTACTTACCGCATCACAGCTTCTTACCTTCGACGCACAGACGAGTCGCTGCAGTTCCGCTATAGCGCGCCAAACCGCCGAATCCCAAATAAATGACCAATAAAAATCCGAGGCATCGTTATAACTCTCATTAATGTTTCGGTTTCCCGAGTGGAGAATGTAAAAACATTTCCTGGACCACTACTCCCACGCATCGTCTGAATAAGTAATCACGTCACTTCCGGGATGTCGCTTACAGATAAGAACCGAGAGCAAGCGGGAGCGGAATGAAGTTTTAATGGACTACCTGTAGCGACAGAGCTACAGCGGCGACTATATACGCGCGCGATCATTCAACATGTGGACCAGGACACTGGCGACCCGATCGATTTTCTATCGACGGCCGTTGAAGTACGCCGCCGCTGCCGCCACAGCGAATGAAAATGCAAGCCGGGTAAGCTCTTGAAATAAACGAATTCGAAGAGGCAGGAATGCGTACACAGAAGTGTAATAAAGGAAACTTTTCGGAATTCATTAGATCAGATGTATAAAAAGAAAACCTTTGGTGAGCTTTTGCAGAGGCGCCCTTGCGTGCAAACGTATACAAAGAGATGTAGATAGATCAGACCTTATTTGTGAAAAAAATGTTAGAAATTATTGAATTTTTCTTTAACAAAATTTAGAATAATGATATTTTTTAGTTTTAAGTTTTTATTCATGGTTAAAATACTTATGAAGGTTTTGAACGTATTTCAAGTGTTTTTTGTACACTTGCCGTATAAATTAATTGCATATCAGACCTATATACAGGTGAATAAATGTCATCCACTATAAATCTACTTTGCAACGTAATTTGCCTTTCAAAAAAATAAAATGAAACTAGAGGATTCGAGCTTTCACTTGTTTTTTACCGAATGTAAAAATATTGATTTCTTCAAAAGTTATACACGAGTTCAAAGATGAGTGTAAAATACACTTTGTTTATGTAAATACAGTGAAATCCTCTTTTGCATTTTCATAGTATTTTGTGTATTTTACGTTCATCTTTGAACTTTTGAAGAAATCAACATTTTTCATCCAGTAAAAAGCAAAAGGCAAATATAAGCTCGTTTTCTCTAGTATCATTTTCTTGTCTTCAAACGTATATGTACAAATCCCATCAAAGTTGCGACAAAACCCGAAATAACGATTTGAAAAATTTTTTTCGAGCACACCTTCGGCGCTCGGTTTTTCTTGTTTATTATAATATATAAAATGAAAATCTGCAGTTGAGCATCGACCATCAAGTTGCCTATTTTATCTAGAGCAACTTCTTACTTTTTAAGAATATGTCAAAAAATGCTCTTCTCTTCAAACCTCAGCCATTTAGCCAAGAATTGATCTACGTTAAGTTTCCAAAAAGAAATTTAAACTATAGAAAAAGAGCTTTAATTCTCTTTTTTTTTAAATTAAAAAATGTTGATTCCATCAAAAGTAAGAAGTTGCTCTAGAAAAAGTAGTCCACTTAATGGACGCAGTACAACTGCGGATTTTCATTTTATATACCATAATAAACAAGAAAAACCGGGCTCCAAAGGTGTGCTCAAAAAAAAATTTCAAATCGTGATTTCGGGTTTTGTCGTAACTATGATGGGATTTGCACATATGCGCGACTCTCGCTGACCAAATGATTTATGTATAAAATAGGTGATTTTTAAGCATTTATTTGAAACAAAATTATTGTCCGAAAAAAAAGCTTACTACATTCAAAATGATCTAAAAAATTTAAAAAAAAACTCGTTTGGTACTTAGATGTGCCCCTCAAAATTTTCATTTAATTTCTTACCCGGTTATTTGATGATTTCTATATTATAGTATCGAAAAATAATATCACCGCGTTTAAATTACATCAAATCACTCAGTTATCACAGCAAGATGAAATAGCATATGTATAGCTCTCGCATTTCGCCTTCCTATACATCATTAATGTACAAGCAAAGGAAGAGTGCAGGTTCAACGACTGAGACTTTGCAAACTCTCAGGTTAGTTATCGTGAAATTGCTTCTTTGCTTGTTAAGTGCTTGCTCCGTGATTGTAAGATAGAAGCTCGACAATATAAGAGCAGACCCGAGAAAACCCATCGCCATCAAAAGACGTGTCAGCGATACTCTGTTAAATGACTTGTCAAAGTAAACAAAAAAAAATAAGATTAACGAGAAAGCATATCCGTATTTTTGGCGCGCGCTTGCAGTTTCCGTATGACCAAGAGAGGGCGGGGGGAAAGCCGTGCGGTGGTAATAAAATAACGGAGGTCAAGCCGTCTCATAAAACTCGCCACGAACAACAGTAACGCACACCACCGAATATCGATCGGGCCGCTACTGCTCTGCACGCCTTTGAAGCAAACCGCGCGACACGTATTTGCACGCGCAAGCTTTGCTCTACTGCTCCTCGACAGGAGCGCTTCGCATGTGGATGAAGAATTTGGGTGTTTTCAGAGTCTCTGTCTGTGTGCGTATCCGGATATGTAGGTTATATAAAGTACTCACTTTGCGAAAGATTTTTTTTTTTTTTTTTTTTCGATGTGATATTAAACGTATTTCTATTTTGACGTCGTGATCATGCCACATCGGCAAGAATTAAAGAATATATCACAAATGGCGCAACTTTTCTCATGGTTCTGCAACATTCAAGGC